>JNEY01000592.1:59883-79835 GCA_020875895.1 Aphelenchus avenae | reverse complement strand
CCTGACATTCAGTCGGTAATGACAGGTGTACGAAAGCGTATTTCGCTGCCTAAGACGCTTCGACGGTAAAATCAGAGCCAGTATCGGAAAAATTAGCGTAACTTCAACCTCAAGGAAAAGCGATTCCCTTGAGGGTTGCGTACGATCTCCAAATTAGCGATTAAAAGGAAGAAAAGTGCTTATCTTTCAAGCCAAGGTCACACCGCTGGCGACGTACTTAGGCATACGGCTAGGCAAAATTCCCATGGAACCCGTGAAACCGCCATGCCTGGCTTCAGAAATTTGGCACCTTCAGTCTGCTACAAGTGTGGCCAGTTTCACGCTGAACATCCTTCTTCTCTGGCTCGTTGTGAAGAAGACTAGCGCGGAGGTAAAGAAGTTCAGTCGTGTTCTGCTCTGCACCAACTTGGCCGACCTAAACTACACGGTTTGGGCGTTCGTCGTCGATTGGGTAAGTGCTCGAGAGCACACCTTTTCGTCAATGTTCTCGACAATATTTAGCGTACCTCATTTCGTGACGGAATTTACTTCAACATCGTTAACGGCCTTCTGACTCGAGTCTTCGATCTTCCGCTCGGTATGAAGTTCACACTCGCTATGCTAAACGGATACGCCCTGTTCGCTATGGTCGCTCTGCTGTCGGTTCCCTTCGTGTACCGCTATTTGGTCGTATGCCGGTAGGGTATTCCCAGTTTGCATGGGCATGGGCATGCCCTTAGACAAGTGACAATATCGAACTCGAAGTTCGCCATTCTCATTGGTGTTGCACTCGCAGTACCCTTAATGCAACCGATGAACGGATACCTGAACTACTGGGATAACCTTTTGCGAACGTTGGAGGAGCAACGGGCTGTGATAGAGGCGTCCACGTGTGCTGACGCCGGGCAACTTCCACTCTATGTTGCTGCAGAAGCGGTATGTTCGATTACATACATGCGTATTTAGGGATTCATCGAAAATTGTTTCACTGGGCTGGGGACAGGGCTGTGTCACTGACAACATGACAAAACGTTCTTTTTGACGGTTTTACCCATACTAGGGACCTCGGTCACAATCTTTCAGTCGTCTTCCGAAAACGTACTTCTAGAATGGTCTTACTTGGTTGCCTTTATGGCTCCCCTTTGACTACGGCTAAAATCTTTCTAAAATTTAGCTAAAACGGGCACCTACCTAAGACGCCTAGTTTGCCTCAAACATCTCTCAAACTAAAGGTCGGAACCGTACAGGTGGTACGGCGGTACCGTACCGTACTGCCGTACTATCGGTACGGACGGGCCAGGACAGTACGGATTACGGTAGTACCGTACCGTGGTAAGGCTTGTACTGTCGTACCGTACCACACTGTACGGTACGGATTGCGGTACTAGTGCCTGTTGCCGATCTTTATTTCAGACAACGACTTCATCGTACACAAGATTCACGTAGGGAGAGGGTCACTATTAGACGGGATCAGGGCCGTATTTAGCGGGGGTAGGGGGGGGGGCGTGCACCCCTCCCCTATCGGCGGCCGAAGGCATCGGCGGCCGAAGGCCGCCGATGGGGTAAGAGGGGATCCTTTGGTGAAGAAAAATTTTTTAAAGAGTTGGTAACAAAATTAAGATAAAATAGGTCTAAAATAGTTCAGAAAGGCTAAATAAGCCATTTTAACGTTATTTTAACGATTTGTGGCCATTTTGAGTCCATTTTGACCCATTTTAGGGGTCCACCCCCCTCCCCCCTGTTCCGGACCTCCATCCCCCCCCCCCCGCCCCTATCCTGAAATCCTGGCTACGGCCCTGGACGGGATGACTAATAGGGGAGCGGTCCGCATTAGGTGAAACACGGTTTAGTATTTCCTGGTTACGCAGGCCCATTGTGTAATTTCCGTTGTGTTGCGTCCCGTAGGCACGCCGGTTTTAGAAGTCCATTAGAGCCATGATGAGCAAATATATCGCTCAGTTCATTACGCTCTCATCGTATGCTGTCATAGTGTCGTGCAGCTGCGCCATCTACTGGCGCACAAGACATAAGAACATGTCATCACAGGTGCGTCGCTCTCACCGCCAGTTAACAATTGTGTTCTCTCTGCAGGTAGCAAATAACATTGGACAGTTGCAGTTATGCGCACATTACAGGCTCTCACTTCGTTGGTTCTTTTGATGATTCCGCAAGTGCGCGCGGTCACGCTCGCCTGGTTTGCGCTTCAAGACGCGGCACCGCACTACCTTTCGTATTCGTACACGACTGGGCTAATCCCCCTGTTTAACGCTACTTATACGATTCTCTTCGTGCGATGCTACCGGCGGACAGTGTTTCACGCCATCGGCATTGTCGCAACGCGACTTGTCAGAAAGCAGTCGCACAACGTGAGATCGTTGTCGGCGTTCTGACCGGGCGTTCTTCCTGACAGTTCTTGTAGTGAATTATACATGGCTTACGTTTAAAATGATCCCTAGAAAAATGTGAGGTTTCACCGGTAGGCTGTCTGATGAACGTGCTTGAGCCAAGAGATGTTTTCTTGAAGTTACACGAGACACAGTTAATAGTTACGTCGCTAATTGTTCCCATTCTGTTACTTTATTCACCGCGGTTTATTGAGCGAATATATAAACATTATTCGATTTGACTTGGTCGCCGCCCCGTACATCAGTTTGCGGCCGCCGCATCGGAGTACAGAGACGCAAGCCTGGCGGTACTGACGCGTTAGCAGGACCATGATCAGCATATTAAGAAACGAGTGAGAGGTAGACAGTTGCATCGACGCTTGCTGGATGCCTAGGCTCGCTTCCAGTACACCGACTTTTCTTTCGAAACTTACCTTCTACATGTACATTCCATATTAGCCATATCAAGGAGAGACCAAAGGGTAGCAGTAGCGTAAGCATCGGTACGGTGATCTGGAAGCTGGTCACTCACTTTCCACTGCACGAAAACCCTAAAGGCACAGTTTGTTACCTGGACGCCAAGAGCTAAGAAGAAGTGTCGCTGACGACGAAACACCATCGGACACATCTTCTTTCGTCGCACGTACAGCGTCCCCAGTCCGAGGGTCCACAGCGAAATCCCAGCTGTTGCGCACAACGTGATTTGAATGCCACCGATCCAGACCGCAACTTGCAACCAGACGCTGTCATTTAGCGTCGATAAGCCACAGAGCTCACGACGATAGAGGCTTTGCAAGTATTCGTGCTCCTAAATTTCCGGCTTGGACGAAAGCAAAAATCGAGTTAAATTTAATGGACATTTTTGCTCTTTCTTGAGCTTCCTGACAACCTGTTACGGAACCGGATTCGGGCAGCTTACTCACTTGAAGCACTGTTGGAACGATACGATCCTGGTTTTTCACAGCGTCAAGCAGAGCCATATAGGCGAACGCGTTCGTTGGGCACCCCCACAGTACCTGTAGGCAGCCGAAGACGATCATGTAAGGCCGTCTCAGAAGCTGTCGTTGCAGGTCGTATACAACTGCCAGCCGATATAGCACTGCCAGGCAGGCAGACATGCCAACGCACGAGATCAGTTGCACCACAGTTAGGTACACAAGGTGTGCGGCACACGCGGCAATCGTTCTCGAGGCTTACCAGAGGAAGAAAGACGCCAAGCTGAGCATCGTTTGTCCAGCGAAGGATACCAAGAGTGCATGTCCCGGCAAGTGGTGCTAGTGGAAGCGGCATAAAGAAAAGGGTAAGGAAGATGTCGAAGGCCAAAGAACACACCTAAAATACTCGGTTTGTGCTTCGATTCATGAGTTCTGCTTGCTGCTCGTAGTTCTGCTCGTACCACGATGTTCAGCAGGAACCACTTGTACGTGCCTATGGCTCGATCGCTAGCGAGTAATATTAGGCTGATGGCCAATGACGCTGAGACGATTGCCAGAATGGCGTTAGCGAGCATTTTCACTCTAAAAGCGTTGACGGCATCGATAGAAAACAGAGTTTTGTCCACCGTGGCATTCATGCTGAGGTAATGGGGAGGGCCTTTTAGCAAGCGATTAGCTGCTTTCTTACTATTAATTGGGTGTGAACAGGGCACATCTGAACTCGAAGAGTTAGCGCTGTTTTTGACAAAAGGTAAGATCCGTATTCGCAGAAAACTGTCATGTTTTTATAAAAACCCGCCCCGTCCGTCGTGTTTATTTCCTGATGTTATTGTAGGGCAACTGCAAACCAAATTTTCTGCGTCCTCGACTCTGCTATAGAACACCTGTTCTTCTTGCAAAAACGACGTCCTGTTAACGACGTTTCCTTGTTTTGTCCAAGTGTGCAGAGAGAAAACGGAATTTTTACGACACGAACAGGTGCCAAAAACGCTTCCGCCATGATGTTTCGGCCGTTCTCAAAGGTGTTAGCAATCGTTTGTTTTTCCTAAGACGCGTAAGCAACTACCGTGGTATATGGTATGCTGGAGTCCACTTCCTTGGCGTCTAGTGTAGAAGCGACAATTAATTAGCCATTAGCCAATTAGCCTAAATGGTTTAATCAGTGCCACAACATGCGCACAAGCGGGCGACAAAAAAAAACAAGCAGAGAACAGACATAATGAACTGTAGGCCCGTATAACGAGCTACTAGTCAATTCCGTAACCGTAAAAATAAACGTCAGGTCCATACATGTTGGTGCTTTACTCAGCTCAACTGAAGATCCCCTACAATACACGGGATGATATCGCTGTTTAAAGTTGCCTGCCGTGGTTGCGACAGGATGTGCGTGTGTTGAGATGGGTTAGTTTCCACTCGAACATAGGAACTACAACGATCCTTGTAGAAAACGTTGCCGGGGATGGGGGTGAGATGTCCAAAATTTCCTCCGGGCCGGGGTACGGTTTAGAACCTGCACTTTCATTTGCGAACGTGTGTTTGCCCACCATTTTAGTGACACTCTGTTATGGGGGGGGGGGGGTCGAATTGGCTCTTGGGACCAAAATGAATAATGGTTCGTAATCAGCACACCCATTTGAGGTACGACGTAATTTTCTAGCAAGACCTTGGTTTATGCGCATGCTTCCATAGCGCTCGCTATCGCATGAAGCAGGAGTTCAGGTCCTGGACCTTTGAGAGAACATAACTTTTTCTAGCCCATAGATCCGGATGAAATTTTCCACTTTTACACAACTTTAGAAGCCCTATCGAATAAGACTAGACGTGGACCGCTGGCAAAAACTTTTTGGGGAGGGAAAAAAACAGCGCTTTAGTGTTTAAGGAAATGATGTTATGTTAAAAGCGCCATTACTGCACATTTATTAACCAGATTACGCAATTGGCGTTACGCAATTTACGCGTTTCTCTCTGAAAGGAAATTTGGTGAGCGATGATCTATCTACACCCCTTGCATTCAGACCGTTCTCTGCGCTTCACAGGAAAGGCCGAAAGGGCGGAAGGTTACCTATTTCCTCAAATGTGCTAAGAGGAAAAGGAAGAACGAGCCTGACGCAAATAGGATGCTTCTCTCTTGTAATTTACTGCCCAAGCCAGAAAAACACTTTCGTGATATCACCGAAAAACGATGTTGTTTCCGACAGTTGGGGTTGAAATCAATTTCTGCTGTAATCGACTCCCGTTCAGTACGCGTGAGCGATATTTGTCCTTTTGCGATTCGGTTACGTCATTCCGCCGTAAAGGTTCCCAAAGCTCTCATTCAGACGTAGAAGTGATTGCATTAAGTCATGAATGTCGAGATGGGAATGCAGAAATGCAAAGGCTACGTACGTACACGTCAGTTCGTCTCATTTGAGCGATCCCTGACATCATGCGTCGGTCGACGCTTCTCCTGCTGGCGGTGCTGGTCTCACTGACGCTGGTTGACTTCAGCGATGCTTTGGAAACAGTCGTACTCACACCACCAGTCATAAAGCCCATGTCACAGATGAAGCAGATCGCGTGCTACCGGCCTGTTCGAAAGGTCATTCCTCGGATCTCTGTTAAAAACATTAGCACAGGTGCGTTAAAGAATACTGCTTTGTCAGGATCAATGTCTTGCTGGTTCTAGACAGGTTCGTCGCCTTTAACTACGGGCATGGCGGCAGTGGATGGACGCTTGCACCGGGTTCAGCGAAATACGTCGTTGATCGATTGCTGAAGCATTTGGGAATCGGGAAGTCGATGACGAAGGACGAACCCGTCACGATCGTTGGTGGCGGTATAATCGGTAAGATAGGCACAGTGAGCCCCATCTTTGTGAGTTTTAAACGAGGTCGATTTAACACCCGCAGAGAAAAATAAACCTTAAAAATTCTCTGAATAATTTGAAAATTCGTTTCCAGGACTAATGACGGCCTATACGTTGCTTGACAAACAATTCACGAATATCACAATCGTCGCCGAGTCCTTCGAGAACCTTACATCGCACACCGCTGGAGGACTCTGGGGACCATCTTTTCAACGCAACGACAAGACTAAAGCGCAGATAAAGCAGTATCGGCAGGTCCTGAAAGACTCTCACGTCTTCTACAAGTCCGTAATCAAGAACCCTAAACACCCCTTCCACAAGGCAGTTGCGTACGTACCACTTTACGCATGCCCGCACATGCCGTTTGTCAAGGAAGTGAAAGATCACTACAAAAAGCCGGACGAAGTGACTGTCTCGTTCGGTGGTAGCGTTAACTACAAGATGTTGAGATACAACGACGCAATCTTCATGCACGTGCTCAGGTTTATGAAGTCTCTGAGTAAGTTTTTCGTACCGCGATTGTGCTCACACGATGTCCACTTGAGAATAATGTTTCTTCAGAGGCCCACCTAGACGCTCACAAGGGCGTGACTTTCCAAGAGCGGAAGTTGTCCAGCTTAAAAGAGGTGCAATCAAGGATCGTGATCAATTGTGCGGGCATCGGTGCCGGAGTGCTTGTCCAAATGAACGACGTACAGCCCTTCCTCGGAAACATGATACATGTCAACAACAATAAAAGCGAAGCAATCGACTACATGATTCTAGCCAGGTCTCCACAGCAGAAGCTGATTCTCTACTTTCCAAAACTCACCGATATCGGTATGTTTAGAGCTAAGGACTTAAGTGCCAGCCGTACCGATTGCGGCCCGTACCTCGTACTGTATTGGTACGGCGGGGTCAGCCCAGGACGGAGTACGGTACGCGTTGGCCCGTCCAGTACGTAGTGCGGAACGGCTATCTGTTGGCGTTCTTTAATAAGGACAATGCCTCCATACTTACCCACGTTTTAGATGGCAATAGTATGGGCATCCTGGGCGGCTCTTACCTCCGTGTCGCGGATACAATGGAGAAGCACGAAGAACAGTACTCACGAATAGTTCGCGATGCACAGTGGTTCTTCTATGGGGTTTCAAAGCCCAACGTCAGCGAAGGGCCCGCTGACGGGTACCGAGATAGAGGTACTACTAGACTGAAACCATCCATAAAAAACGAAGTAGGTATGCCTGTTTAAGAAAACGACGAATGGCGGCAACTCGCGCTCGACACGCTGTGGGAAGTGCGCTACAACATGAGCCGAACACCGATATACCGAGTGGACGTTCCAGGACATCCGCAGCTGGAATTGTACTTTAAGGACGAAACAAAGTCGCTAACTGGGTCTGCTTCATTCTATCGCTGCGTATCTTTAAAATCGACACTCTTGCAGTAACCTCAAGAATCGCTTCGCCTGGGGTCTTTACCACTGGGCGATCATCGAAGGCCACATCGGTCCGCTTACCCGGGTCTATGAGGGCTCGAGTGGTAGCATGGCCGCAAGTGAGGCGTTCATTGCGAGCAAACTAAACATCACTTTCGTGGCAGTGGTACGTAATTAAATACCTACATGTTAATAAGTCCAACTGCCGATTCAGATCCCCGAATGGACGGAACAAGAAAAACGTGACAAAATTACTGGTAATGGTGGGGAGCTTTACGTTGCTCAGGACATGAAGGAGATGCTGTTTGGCGGCGGCCTCAAGAAGATGGTAGCGGAAAAAGGCGGCTTCTACATGAACCAGTTCGCGAACGCCGAGAAAGCGGAGGAGTTCCACGAAAGCGAAGCCGCACACCTGGCGTCACCGCCAGTGCGGCGTAGAACGGGGACGCTTAAGAAGGTCTCCTACGAGTCTACGAACCTCATGCACGAAATCGTGGCTCAGCTCCAGGAGAAACTTAATGCGAAGGAATATGTTTACCCGGACTACTTTATTCACTCGGCGGGAACAGGCACGTCCAAACTTTGATGACATCAATCGAGAATTGGCCGGCGCGAACTTCGTAGTTTTAGGCGGGTCAATTTCGTCTGTTGGTCGCTATGCAAAGAAGTACGGTCTTCCCACACAGGTCGTTCTTGCGGATGCCCAGTTTTCCGTATACTTCGACTACATTGTGAACGACGACTTCAAAGACCGCGGAACGGAGAGAATAATGCCTGGCATAGAGGGTACTGCGGGTTTTCAGCCCATCAAGTTTGGCGACACTTCGAGGTAAGAAGCCGAGCCGCCTGGCCAAAACCATGACGATTTGAACATCTCTGTTTAGTCTACAGAGAAACGTGATCGACCGCGCGATCAAAGTGCCGGACCTTGCCACAACAGCCGCATTCTGGGTGATGAAGGAGCTTGATCCTGAACACCTGGCATGCGGGCCGACCACCGCGTTGGCCTTCGTAGCGGGACTGTCGATAGCTGCCAAGGAAAAGTACGGTTTCGCAGACTTAGTTGCAGACCACGTTCGTACCAGTACTCCGTACCGTGCTGCCCGCCGTACCGTACCCTACCGCAGAAGACGAATACGGTGCGCGGCTCGTACTAGTGCATTATCATCCAGAGAACGATGCTGTACCGTACTCCGCACTGCGACAGTACGAATGGTACGGGAATATGTGCTGCCTAGTGTCGTACGTGCTCCGTATCGTAAAATACGGTACGGTTTTGAATACGGTACGGGTGTCTAAGGCTTCTCTTTCCGCGCGGAGCTTACCGCACGACAAAGCCACTTTAGAGAACAGCGTCAAGTACGGAACAACACTGCATCGTACAAAATGGTACTGCTGCGCTCGGATCCGTGGACCTACTACGCTAGCAGCTACTACAATCTGTCATGGGTGGACAAGCAATTCGAGCGGCACGGCGGGCTTGCAATCTTCAACTGTTGGCGGAAAGTCATTCGGAACGCTTACAATACAGGCACGTTAGTACTCGGGCTAGGGAAGCAATTGTGATTTTTGCAGGAATAGATCCACTGGCGGTTGGTGGAAAGCAATGCGACCCCAATACCTACGCCTACATCGACTGAGCCCACGTCGCACAAAAGGCTTTCTTGTATCAGCTACCAGCTTTAATGGCAGAAAAAATACCCCACTGCAAACGTTGGTTATGCGTACGCCTTTAAGTCAGGTTTTATTCGTTGTAGGGACCGGTGGCCCTGTGTCGCAGCGAAATTTTTTAGTCGCATGCGCGTATTTATGCATTCGACGAAAGTTGAATGCTTGCGACGCTTGTTTGAGCCAGCATGGCAAGAAGGTGGCGTATGAATTCAAGGTCGGCAATCGTACAGGTGGTACGGCTGTACCATACCGTCCAATGGCCATACCATATCGAAAATAGGCAGATTTCGTCAATAGTCAATAGTACGGGTGGGGCCAGTACGGTACGGGTGCCGGTGGCCGATCTTTAGCATGAATGTGGTCTCACTATGCGCCCGCAAACGCCCCGGTGTTCGTGCGGTAGAGACATGACGACTAGTCGGATGCATCCAGCACGTACATGCCACATTGAGCTCCAACCCTGTCCAACCGGACAATAGGCCCGCCGGGCCCGGGCCGGGCCTCATGTTTGCAGACCTAGCCCAGCCCGGTAGGGCCCGACTATGGCTCTCCAAAATAGGCAGATTTCGTCAATATTTTAACCAATTTTTGCCAAATAATCCTGAAAGTCCCAATGGCGGTGCCTGCGGCAGGCTGCTTTATGTAAAGTACATCCAAAATAGTGCATTAAACTCGCTGCAAAGGGTAAAATTTTACCTGTAGAAAAATATCAAAGGAGGGACGAAAGGCACTTTTCGGTTACTTGCCAGAACGGGCCTTTTAGACCCGGCCCGGCCCGGGTCTCGAACCCAAGGCCCGCGGCAAGTCTTGTAGAAGGCAAAGGTATCAGTTCCAATCAAACAAAATTTAATGAAAAAGCAAGAAAGAAAGAAGTGAAGCATAATACACTTCGAGTCATCACTGCAATAAGTTTTACATGTACGGCAAAGGAGATAGGTGCAACGAGAGACATTTAAGAAAGTCGACTGCCTTCGACGCCCGAGACGATGAGCTTGCGTTCGAGCATATGGAAACCGTTCATCTTGCTTAGTGCGGTCATCGCTACTTTGACGTTCACGTACTAAAACGCTGCAGTTACAATTTGTCAAAACACAAACAAATGTATTGATTCGAGAATAGACAAGAGCTAACCTCAACGTGCGCGAAGCCACGCGATTCCCCGTTTTTCATGGCGATTTCGACGCTCCGCAGCTCGCCGAACGGATGGAATATTTTGGTGAGCATGTCGGCAGTGACCTTCGGATGAAGGTTCTTGACCAAGAGCTTTGCCGGATTGGCGTCAGGGCTGCGCGGCGAAGACGCAGTGGAGGAACGGCTGGCCTCACCCCGGTTCTGAGCTGCCAGAGAGGAGTTCGCTGTTGGGACGTTCTCGGCCGGTGGTGTGGCAATGGTAAAATCGGGCCTAGAACGATAAACTTAAGGTCATCGGGCAGTATCATGCGGCATGATTGACGTGATAGGAAAACTACTGAATCGGCTAAAAAAACTTGAGTTTTTTCTCTTCTCCGACTCACCTGAACTTCTTCCATCCCGGACTGAGATCCTTCAGGTTCCTCGCGACCGATGACGGTGGTGAAGGCGTCTTAGTTTGTGGAGCTCCGGCGGGCTGGTGACTCTCTACCGCCTGCAACGGCTCCGCTGAACGACGCTTGCGCGGCTCGTTTGCTGTGGTCTCGACGTGCAACGGGGGTGGCGGCGGCGGACGAGGAATGTCTTGGCAATGAGGAGCAGGCGCATGAGGAGGCGGCGGCGGAGGAACGGCTTTCAAGGCGCGCAGCAGAGCAGCCGCATTCGGAAGCGATGGCGGAGGAGCAATGCTAACTGCCGGAGCTGCAGGTGCCGGCACTTGTTTGGCTGCCAGCTGCTCCTTCAGCCCGGCCACCTCGAGATGCAGCGAGGAGATCTGGTCGCGTAGCTCCTTCTCCATCTTGGACTTCTCGTGGGGTGCCGGAGCTGCAGGTGCCGGCACTTGTTTGACTGCTAGCTGCTCCTTAAGGGCGGCCACCTCGCGATGCAGCGATGAGATCTGTTCGCGCAGGTCTTTCTCCATCTTGAACTTCTCGTGGGTCAAGGTGTTCAACTCGTTGTCCTTCTCCTTCACGAGCTTGTTGAGCCGTGCCTCCGTGGCCTGGAACGTAGTCGGCGCCTTCGGTGCTTCCCGCTCTGCCTTGAGGTCCTTCTGTGCCTGGTAGAGTTCGTCCTTCCTGAAATAAGATGGCAGTACAGGGTAACTACGAGTCTGAGGAGTCTCGGAATTGCGACTGCTTTCGAGTACCGAATTCCAACTGTTTTCCGTCCGAATATCCAATTTGAGGGGTGCGTTCCAAGTGGAATGTACACTATTCCGAGACACCCCTGCTACGAAACTGGCGATGAAATCAAGCCGACTAAGTGAACTAGGTAGTGCTTACTTCTTCCGCAGCTCATCCTTCAGTTCGTGGATCTTCGTAAGCAGCCGTTCCGTGTTGCCCTTCTCTTGCTCCTTCTTCAAGTGCGTAGCAAGCTGCTCGGCCTCATCTTCCCTAAACGAGTGCAGTACATTTTGGCAAAAACAACTTGGCATGGTACGTTTTGGCATGGTACGTTTGAAGCGTCTTGGCAACTTGAAGCGGCCTTGTTGAGTAAGGTGCGAAAAGGTGAACTTAACGCCAGCGTGCCAAGTTTTTCCATGCCAACTTGTACTCATGCCAAGTTTTTTCATGCCAAGTTTTTCCATGCCAAGTTGTACTCATGCCAAGTTGTTTCATGCCAAATCGTACCTTTGCCAAGTTGTTTCATGCCAAATCGTACCTATGCCAAAACGTACCATGCCAAAACGTACCATGCCAAAACGTACCATGCCAAGTTGTTTCTGCCAAAATGTCGGTCACCCTCCCTAAACTCATGCATTACGGTCCTGGTCAGTTCGGCTTCTGCGTTTCATAGACAACACTTACTTTGCCTTCAGCTTCTCCTTAAGCGACGCAACTTCGTTGTTCAAAGCGGCCGTAGCTTCAAGTGCCTCGCGTTCGATGCGGCTTTTCTCGATCGTCAGCCGGGTGATCTCATTCTCCTTCTCGCCGACTTTCTCCTTCAGCTCGACCTTCTCCTCCTGCAGCTTTACCGAGCCAAACCTCACGACGAGTATGTTGCCTTCCAGTTGGGCGCACTTCTCGTTCCTAAACGGGAAAGTAACAGTGCGTTTGCAGTTTTTACGGCTGCCCGACATTTCGGTAACCCACACATATTTCGGGGCCCGATACAGCCCTACGCAGATTGACCTAAGCAGATAAGCCAAGGCCAAACTATCGGTACGGTAGGCCCTCGCCTTCCTAAGCCTAAGCTTAATCGCACCAAGCAAAGATTAAGCTGCTTCAGAAGTATCGTACGCGTAAAGCAGGTGCATTCTAGCTATTGGTTATTAAGTTTTAAAAGCTCAAAATCGCATGATGTGCCTGCTTAACGAAATGTCGTGCGTCATTTTCTTCTGCAAATGGCGGCTCGTATGCATGTAAAGACTTACGCCTCCTCGAGTTTCGTCTTCAGCCGTTGCACATCGGCTTCCAATCCGCTGCACTTCGCGTCGAGCTCCTTCTGCATGTCCTTGAGTTCTGCACCTCGATCCTTTTCAATCTTCTCCCGCTCAGATTTCCTATAAATTTGTTTTGTGTTTGACGCTAAAGTATGCGCGACTGAGAACACTATTTTTATCCACCACTTAGGGGGCGTATGTTTGGCGGGAGGGCTACCACTGGATGAGAAGTTTAGGTAGTCCAAAATCCTCCAGAATCGGCCAAAAAATCTTCAAGAATCTTTCAAATACAGTCCTTTCCGACGATTGTATGCGTAAAAATCCATCATTTAAGCTGTACGGAACGCAAAGCGCGTAAAACATGCCAGGTTAGCTAATGACAGGACCTGTATGGATGGTGGCGGGGGAGGGGGCTACTAATAGAGAAAATATGGTATATGCACTTACTCGTTGCGCAAGCGTTCCTCAAGCGAATGAAGTTGATCGCGGAGCTGCTTCTGGGTCGATTCGAGCTCCTTCGTGCCATCTGTCAGCGACGCAATGCGCCCGTCCCTCTGTCTAATTTCGAGCCGGAGCCCATCCTCCACCATCCTGCGTTCTTGGATCCATTTCGAGAGCTTCTCACGCTTGGCATCCAGGGTGTCTTCCGCGCTAATAAAGTAGCAGTTCAAAGAAATTAATGGCAGCACTGGACATGAGGCTTTTGATGTCACACTGTCATTAAACGAACCCATTGTTGTTTTTGGCATCGTTGTTGATAATCACGTGGAGAACCTCAATATCGTCGTCGTCGTCCGCCGACAGATTTACGTTAACGGCGTTGTCCACGTCACTACCATTCTCGCTCTGATTACGAGTAGCGGAAGCCATTTCGATTCGACGAGAAGGAAGCAAAGCGAACGGCGGATTGAAATCTTAAGTAAAGTCTCAAGTTGAGCTTTATCGTGCAACGTGCGCGAAGCTTTAAACCAGCACCAGGGAGGGAGCAGCCGGCTAAAGTTGATCACAAAACATAGAGGTACCGCACCGAATATTGCCCTATAGGACAATCGCCAAGAAAGAGGCCCAAAAATGCGTCGACTCGAAACGGAACCAGTGCTCGTTGAACGCGGTTGCTGAACGTTCATAGAGTGTGTCGTCGAGCTAAGCAGCAGACCCCACTCAATGCCCGCTTAGTGGTTGGGTTCCCGTATTGTTTCAAGGATCGGAGACGCGCAAGAAGTGTATAAAGAACCATGAGGTCAGAAGGGCTTTATAGAGATACCAAAATTTGAAAACAGACCAGCAAAAACGAGGGCATGCACAAGTAACTCCATAGAATAAAAAAAAACTGGCTCAACTACGTGTGCCCAGAGTTTCAGGCGTTGCCCCTTTTTGCCGACCGCTGTGGACGAACGGACACAATCGAACGATGTGAGCCGCTGCATACGGATAAGATAACGGTCAAGATTCTACTTTTTGGCAAGTATTGGTCAGCTTTCCCTCGCTGTGACCTTGGACCCCGGTCTTTTTAGTTTCGAATTGAAGTACAGACAAAACGTTACGTCCATGAGATAAGCTAAGTGTTTAATTGCACGACGTCCGATCAAGCGTTTAGTCACTTCCTTTCTCGAAACTGTGGAGCGGTGTGCCGCCCTGCGAAGGTGGCCCGCAGTGGCGGCGAAAAAAACAACGAACACAGCGTGCATATTGTCCTCAGCTTACAATCGACCTGTTTTATGCTTTCAATCGTATGTCGGCCAAATCTTTTGCAGCTTGCTCCAAAAGTGCACCGCGGAACTTTCCGTTCTAGTGCATCCTCGACAGCGGTGGATAAACGTTGATCTCTGAAACGTAGCCGCGTGACTTATTGCATGACGCTTTTTCGTCGTCCAGCGACGATATCGCGTCGCGCAACACGCATGGCGCGGATCACCGCTCGGGAAGAAAGCGAAGTACGCGGTGATGAATGAGCAAATTCGGGAAGGTGTCTGGATTGAGTGAAAGTTCAACGCTTTCTGTTTCACCATATCGTCGAACTTTTTGCGTTGACGCTAATCCGATTGTCAGCCGGTGCAGGAAGTCATGCAATGCAATGTACCTTCTCTGTTTTCATAGTGCATTTTGCGCAAATATTCTTCACGACGGGTAAGCTTTTACACACAATTTTACAGGAAACGTTAATAAGCACTAATTAGTGATAGCTGTGATGGCCAACCACCCTGGGCATCCGGCCTTCAAAACGATGCTCGGCCCGGCCCGCGGGCCTTCAAGCCGCGGCCCGGTAGGTAGCATAGAGACTTTGGTTCCCCTTGATACTTTTCCACAGGTCGAATTTTTGCTTCTTACAGCAAATTTGAGCCTTTCTACCTCAAATAGCATGCCACAGGCGCCGACAGAATCTGCAAAAATTGACCAAAACTTCGCAATTTTTGAGTCCCCAATCGTTCGGGAATCCGGCTAAGCAAGAAAAAATGAAGCCCAGACCTGCTTGTCCCAGAACGGCGGCCTAGGGTCCAGTTGCACACGCTTGGTGCCATTATCTTGAAACTCTACCTACGTCACACAGGAATACTTTTAGGGGAAATATTCGACGGATCTGCACATAAATCGAACAAACTCGTTTCTTACACTCCGGCAGAACTCCGGGTTATCCGCATGACGGTCGCCCTCAAGGTAAGCATCTTCAGCTAGCGTATGCTTAAGAAAGGTTCCTAGAAACGAACGGATTCGATTCTACGCGAGCTGCCTGCGGAAGAAAGCGTCCCGCACCGCGAATGCATCGATGGTGCAAGAAGTGCGGTGGCACTAGCCCGCTGCTTAGAGGCGCTATTTGAAACGTACCGGCAAGAACGCTCTCGAGCGACTGCGCAACTAGCGTACAGCGCTAGCGAAGCGTCCCTACTACATCGAATCTTTGCGTGGGCGTCCTCATTGTTTCGGGATGGAGAAGTGCCCGTACCTGAGTCAAATAAGGCGTCGCACGCCGACGAAGTTAACGGTTTGTTTCTCTCTATCGTGCCGATTCCAGCCGGACAGTGTCATCAGGGTAAGTTAGTTTTCAGCTAGACCCGAGACTTTGCGATATCAGCGTCAGCAGTCGAAGCGTCTTCAGCGCTTATCGCTCAAACGGAAGGTTTTGCGAAGGAAACGACAATCACCGCTCGTTTCGAGTAAGTACAAAGTCATCACTAAAACTCAAAGTATTCTTAGGCCCTATGCAGCATATTAACAGTCTCCATCGAATACGCGAATTCTACAGCCTTTTCAAAGACCTGGAAGGTTACCTTCAACAGCTGAACGTAAACCACAAAAGGTAAATGATTAAAAGAAGCGAGATCCCAACCTCTCATTTAGAACGCAAGAATATTTTGCGTCCGTGCACAACAAAACGTTACCGAGTACCAACGCGACAAAGGAGAAGAAGCCATCCAGCGGCGTGAGGTATACCTTCCACTTTGACAGAGAAGCTATGAATTCCATCGCAGGATTCTGTCTCCGAAGCTTTTCTCGCTTCTACCAGACAACCAGCCAGATGGCATGCTTTCTCCGAGTGTATTCAACCTCCACGAGGCAGACGAGGGCGGCGAGCTACAGTCGGATGCGCAGCGATTATTCTCGTCTCTACCCGAGCTAATAAAGGTTGGCTCTGAAGCGTAGGTTTCTATCGAAGACATGCGTTAAGACTGTGCTGAAGAACAAGACGTCCCGTGACCGGTGGCTTAACTTCCTCATGGAAATATCCGGCCTGGGCACCGTTGCCGAGCGACTAGCTGGCCGGCTGGAACCGTTAGCTAAGGACATGCATGAAAAGCATGTGCCGACAGCGGAAAAAGTCGCAACCGGTAGCGAAACCTTCGTCGAGCTTCTCGAGCGACACGTAAAGTCGATGCAGAAGGAGGACATCAAACGCAACGGCTTCACGTTTCTTGACCACGACCAACTGCAGCTGTTTGGCGGGCGCAGTAGGCGACGTCAGAGTAAGAGATTTAGTCGACCATCTCATTGACCTGTTCTTACGTTTGCACGAAGTCGTACAATTTCCAGAGACGAAACCGGTGTATGCCCTGCGTGAAAATCGAGAGGAACCTGAGGATCGCTTGCAGGCAGAGATACGCCGAATAGCGAGACTGTCCGATGATGTGCTAGCAGCCTTACAGAACAGCACGCTTAAGAGGCGAATGAAGCGACAATCTGTACTGTCCAGCAGTAGGCTTAGGTAGCTTATGGCACACTGCTTTAGGAGGGAACAACGTTCATAGCGTTAGTACTGGAGCCGCAATTCTTCACTAACAACCATCTCCGGTTGACCGCGTTTAATGCTGAGATCATTTCGCCCTGGTTCTTCCTCACGAACTACTTCGCACCTGAGTTTTTCAACGCCATCATTCTCTCGCCGACGTTCTTCGAGGCGAATTTGGGCTATCCGCAGGTGGGTAGTAACTTAAGAACAGCTTCTCCATTAGCGGATTTCAGTTCTTCATTGCCGACATCCTGTCGCCATACATTTTCCAAGCCAATGCGCTCAGTCCGATCTTCTTCGAAGCCTTCGTTCTATCACCCGAGATACTTATAGCTGACCTGCTATCGCCTCGAATACTCACCACTCGCGTAGCCAGTCCACAGATTCTCAACGCTGCTTTGCTTAGTCCAAGTAAGCTACCGTTTGTGGTCACGTAGGAACAATCCGTCATCATAGACATCGGCGTGCCGAGTTTCCTCTCGGACAAGCAGTTCGTCATTGACGTGCTAAGCCCTAACATCCTTTCGCCCGACATGAGAAGTGAAGCGTCCAACTACATAGATGTGGGTTCACTACCGAAGTTTATATACCTAATGAACTGTTCCAGCAATCTGAGGGCATAAAATGCATGAATTTTCTTCATTTAGATACTTTCGCCGGATATCCTCAGTGGTGGTGAAGAGAACAACGAGTAGTGCGATGACATTCTGATTCTGACACCATTTTAGCAGTGAAAGGTTCGGCTTTTGTAGACCTTCGTTGTTCACTCTGACGATGCAAAAGCCTAGAATAAACTTTACCATTAAAATTATTCAGTCCGACAGCGAACCGTAAGAGGCTTTAGTTGGTACCAGTGAACTTTGTGACCCTGATGGGCTTGTCACGTTCTGGCACGACAAAAAAACAACATTGCCCCGAGCCAGGATAGTACTCTCAGTGACCCCTCTACGGTTTACAAGTGACGTTTGAGGCTTAGTTGTTTCATTGGTCACGATATCGCACAACCGAAATTGCCGAAAAAATCGTTTTTTCGTCTGATCGGACATCCGAGAATGTTCAGTTTGTGCGGTACCGACGAACATTGTGACCTCGGATGCAGGGCAGCTCCCTTTCAAGCGAACCTGCAGAGTTCTGTCGGGAATGTTGGCCCTGCTCTCAGTGAACTCATTACGTCACGTCGCACATACACAGATGCCGACGATGAGGCTTGCGTTTTCCGTGAAAGTGTTCGAGATCCTTGACTACGTTCGTCGCGCTTTCGTGCGTGCGGGTCCAGGGTAGAGATCGGCACCCGTACCAATGTACGGGCCGAACCCGTACCCGAACCCGTATTATACGGGGTTCGGGGTTCGGCTCGGGTACCCCCTAACGCGGCCCCCGTACCCGTACCCGCGTTTTTTGTAATTTTTGGCCCGCCGCTAGGCGCCGCCAGAGCAAATTTTCACCAAATTCGTAAAATTTTTGTCTAAAATTTCGTTGGTGTCGCCTGCGGCGGGCCTATATCCCCGTATTTCTCTATGGATGACATCTAAACCACTTCATGTGGTAGATTATTCGCCCATCACTCTATTTTGGCCTGTTTTTGGGCAAAAAATCGAATTTTACCGCGGGTACGGGTTCGGTACCGTATTTTTCCACGGTACGGCAACGCGGCTCGGGTGGGTCCACCTCGGGTTCGGGTTCGGCTCGGGGGGGGGGGCGGTCCGCCGCGGGTTCGGGTTCGGCACGGGGTGGGGTCAGTGCCGATCTCTAGTCCAGAGTACCTAGGTAGTTGGCTTCCTTTCTTACACTGATGGGAATACTTTCCGTTTCCGCGACGACGACGTCGGGCGCCGGGCCAACTGGTACCGACACCGGAATCATGTGAATTCCGACGAAGATGGTACCGCCGCTACCGCACTCCATCATGTGAAGAATGCGCCATTTCGTGAGAACCTTGGACCTCGCTCCCACGACGGTCTCGTTACGTAGTCGTTTCCGTGAGCCGTCTCTGTGTTGTGAACACCGATGCCACGACGGCGAGGGTGTTTGTAAAGTGCGACGGTTCGGCGGCTGACCTTATGTTGATGGATAGTCGTAACATTTTGGATGGAGGAAACGCGGCACATTTTGATACAAAAGATGCAACGACCCCATGATTCTAGTAGACTACGTACGTGAGCATCGATGGGCGGTAGAAAACCAAGTCTGGATAGTACCAATGTTTGGAAAAGAATGCACACAAAACGAGGCATTTTAAGGACGTGTCGAAAGGCGTGCCATCTTGGGCTGACCTCTTGCCGGTCACAGGACGTAACTTCCTTGAGCGGCAAAGTCTCCCACTAAGAAGCACACAAGAGCCGAGTGGGCGTGAACAAACGAACGTTTTCACGACTGTGGAAAAATAAATAAAGGCATCAGGAAGTTGGCGTTTGTTGTGCCCGGTTTGGGCCTTCACTCAATGAAGGCGTACCTGCCATTTTTGGAGTCAATGCCTCAGGCGAAACCTTCTAGACTTTAGTGGCTTCATGAAAGGTAGTCGTAGTGCGAAAAGCTGGGGATGCGATTTACACGGCTACCGCCTTTCTGGATGGTCTCTTGGTCGACGGCGCTGAGTACGTCACGCCGCTGGTTTCCAGAATTGAACCCTGCATCTTGTTTACCTCCCTCCAGGAAAATCCTATATAATAATCGAGCTCTGTAAGTGTGTCTGTCTGTCACGCTTTTCAGTCTTCGGCTTTCCCGTGGGTTTTGGGCCGAGATTTTGTGCCCTCGGGGGTTTTCGAGGTCGCTGGGTCCGAATCTGAAGTCGAATTCTGTCTATCGGCCTTCTGGAACGACTTCTGGAGATCATCGACGACGACGTCGATAATGCCAATTTGGACGCCGACTTCGTTGTCAATATGTCCGAAGCACCCAGTTTAACGGTAAAGATGTCGACTTCCACGTCAACATCGGACTTCTGAAGCGACTTCTGGAGGTCGACGACAACGATACCGAAAACGTCAA
>JNEY01000592.1:48843-59177 GCA_020875895.1 Aphelenchus avenae | reverse complement strand
AAACCCTGCTTCTCAAATTCTCCGCTTTCTTTATGTATACATAATGCATTTAAAATTTTCGCGCCATTTTCACACCTTCATCCGTGAAAAAGATCTGCTTGGACCGGTTCACAAAACACAAACGACCCATTACTCATTTGCTCATTCGCAAACGAGGAAGTTTTATAGGCAGTCCAACGATGAGACGTGCCTTCGCTCTTACCGTGATCGCTGTTTTTCTGACCGTCGCCGTGCAGGCACAACTGGAAAAGATACTAGCCGCATGGTATATTTTTCACGAGGCGTTTTGGACAGGAATTTGGGACGACCGCTTATATTTCAGGAACAACTATACGCCACCCCCACCCCACCGCGCTGGCCACAAGGCCTACGGCACGCCCGGCGTGTTCTACGTACACACTTCGGGCGGACTGCTTGGTCGGCGTAGACGATGAACTCGTCGACAGATACCAAGGCGCCTCCGCTTGCACATGAAGCAATGGGCCGTACTCTAGTCCTAACCTTCCTACGGTTGTACACAACGTTCCTAAAAAGTACGTTGTGAACAGGCGGATATCTTTATGCGTTTACTACGCATGAAGATTTATTGGGAAACGATCTTAGCGGTGAACCGTAAAAAGTGTACATTCGACTAGTGTTTGCCACACACGAAGTTTTCTTCGATAGTACGTGAAAGCGGCATAACGGTAAAAACGACAGGACCTGACAACCGATCTGCTGCGGTGCCCTTGTTCGTAGCCGGCTCTGTAGTAATGCGTTTCGTTGCCGGAGCGATTTTGGCATATTAAATCGTACCGTGGCTTGATATAGATCCGTCAGGTATCGTACTTTCGTAAATAAAGTTCCCGGGTTAACACAACTCACACTAAGATTGACGTCGAACATTATTTGAACGCTTTTATCTTCTCTTAAGTTAAGCGAGAATCTTTTCGTTTGCATTGGCGGTTAAGCCATAATTCATGTCGATAAGCGGATCACGGAACGCTTCGATGGGGATAGCCGCTAGTGATGATTTATTGCATCTTCGCCGCGTTTGGCGAAGCACTTTTGCTTTCACGGATGATTGACCAGAACAATTCGTTTTCTTGGTCAAGAAGTTCTGAGATTTGTGTAGAATGCGGCTAAGCATTCCAATCCTTCTATTCGCGTCTGCACTGGCCACGACAGTCAATGCTCAATGGGGCTATCCGTGGTATCAGTGGTAAGCCTCGGTAACATAAGATCTATTGATTTGTTTGCATTTTTAGGTACAAATACCCCGTGAATTTGACGCGTCATGATCACTGGGGCAAGCCGGGCGTCTTCTACGTTCATCGCTCGGAGTGGAAGCCGATGCCAATGCCGTCCAACAACTGGATTGGTCAATTTGGCGCAGGGCCCGGAAAATAGCTGCAGAGCACTTGAGTTCCATTTTCAAGTGTTTCGTGAATGTGAAAATTTGGCGAAAAAATAAAAATGAAAATATGTTATTATGCGAATGAGAAATTGTAAAAATCTCTAGAACATTCCACTTTGATCGGAATAGCGTCGGCCGGAATGAACCGAATGATCTCGTAATGGTTTTCCGTAGAGTTTGCCGTAGCGGTATTGCGACATTAACCAGACATATGTCATCTGCAAAAGGCACGTACACACAATGATGTCGGCTGTAGGCTCCAACGTCAGCCGGCTTTTGCGTCACTGTTCTTCAATGTCGCCGGCTATGTAGAACAGTTGTTCCATGCTAACCATGCACTGTTTGACCAGCTTGGCGACAGGTTAATTTATGTCCTCCGATGCCCAATGGGCCACAGTCGTGGGCTTGTAACTTGCGGAAATGTGGCGAGCGATTGCGCTTTCGGTCTTTGTTTCCGTCCTGGTTGTGACGCATTCCGCGCCAACGTCCGAATCTCCTTCTGAAGTAAGACAGTTCGAATTAATTTGCAAAAAGTTACCTACGTACTTCATTATAGAGCACTCTGACTCCTGAGGTCGACGGTGTGACGCCGGGCGCCGGGAATCACACACTACCGGACAAGCAGAACTGCGGACGCAACTACGGACGCCGCTACGACGACCGCGATGACGACTCTGATGCGTTGGCACGCGTTATCCGAGCTCTTCTCGGCTGATCGTCGCTCAGTACATTTCGTGATTAGCTCAAAACCCCTCTAGAGAGTAATATGGGAATAAACAGGCAGCAGAGACCCGCGGCATCATAAGACAACATAGTGTACTGGATACGATTTTACTCGCTGTATATTGCTGTATACGGTGCATGCTTTATGCCCTGTCACATGTACCAGTCTACAGTTGCCACTCCAAGTAATGAACAGGGCAAAATATCCACACATAACGGAAGCAGCGCTCCGTACACGCAATCGGCACGAGTTCGGCACTGAATGTCGCAGCAGAAAAATTGTTTTCGTAATCGGATAAAGCACAAAATTGTAGACAGCACGAATGAGCAGGAAGCAAGGCATGAATAGCGGTTACATTCCTTTCCCGTGAATGGTTTTGTATTCGACAAGGAAGGCGGTATGCTGGACCGCCTGTCTGACAGGTCCAACTCTAAACATCCGAGCCACTTGATGAGAAATTTGGCGCGGAGACTCGGTCCATCCAGATTGTATGAAGTCCACCGAGATCGAGTGCAAATTTTCGCACATCTTTTGAGTCTCAGCAATTCCGAAGAGCACTTTGGCGTTCAAAGTCATCTCCGTGGAAGACAAGTCCCTGTTTTAATCCGGCCATTTCTTTGAAGCCTTTCCACAAATTAAACCGTACACTTGTGCATACCCCTAGAATTATGTAGCGAAGATGCCTGCAGGAGAATCGTCGGGACGTTTTTTATCACTGGGAGTATACAGTGCGCGCTATGTCACTAACTGGCAGTTGAGCGACCAACGGTCAACGCTGAAGCAAAGAAACGTAGTCACGGCTTTCACGCGGTTCGTACATACGAAGAAACCGCAGTTAGATATGTGCTTGTCCCCCCTCCATACGCGAGCTCTTGTTCTAGGGGGTCTCCTAGCGTAGAGTCATGCAATGACAATCGAACAGAACGCGCCATAGTGCCGAGCATGCACAAAATGGACTACAAGCGTAGTAGCATAGCAGTGAGGTTGCAGTCGCGTGACCGAAGTATAAGACCTTGAGTTCAATATTGCCTTTCAGGTTGAAGCACAGCCACTGTAGGGCTTCACGGCGCGACAACTTAAGTTTCAATGCTGCCGACACTTGTCATAGTGTCTTCTGCCGTAGAGCTACCGTTACTTGTGCTTCATCTAACCGTTGCAACAGTCGTGATTCGACGGCTCTTCGCAAAGGATCCGATGTTCAGTCGCGGATTCTATACAGTCTACCTTCTTCAGACCTCAGCCGACATAATCAACTACCTAGCCGTAAGTGCGACGACGCCACTAGCTTAGTTCTGTCTTGAGCGAACGCCACGATCCTAACATTTAGAGCGTCTTGTTCAACCGAGTCTTGAAGTTTGGAGTGGTACAGTCCGAGTGGTTTGCGACATATCCGATTGGCGGCATTTACTACTTCATTTGCGGATACTCAACTTTCTTCCAATACTTTTCTCATAGCTTAATAGCCCTTAACAGGTACACCGCCTTCATCCATCCGCTGAAGCACCAAGCGGTAAGCATGTCAAAGCTATTTTCGATAGCGACCGCTTTAGGTTTGGCAAGGATGCAGCTTCGCGGGCCTCGTCGCGGTGTTATTCCTTGCGCCTTTAGCGCTTAGCGTCAACAGATTCTTGATGGGGTTCAAGGTAGTGTCGAGCGACGGGACGTTTGCTTACATCAACACGGTTGCCTGGATTAACACGGTTCGCGTCCATCTGGCATTTTTGGTAGTTCTAATCCAGGTTGCTACAGGCAAATGCCGTCATCTCCATTGGCGTCAGCTTACTCACGTCAGTACTAAGCGCGTCGCTTGAGATACGAACGCTGGTCGAGTACCGTCGTCTATCGCGCCATCGCAAGCGGGAACTGCGAGAAGATTTTCGCCTACTGGGTAAGTCGCTAGCAGAGATGGCATTTGACAAAATCCAAACCGAATTTCGATCCGTATGTGGAGAAAAAGTCCGAAGTCGTTCCAAATCGCAATTTCTGGAAAAGCACCGATTTCTGATCTGAATTTTTTCACTCACTGCTCCTTTCTTGCACCTTTATCCCCCTGCCCCTGACCTGGGTATTGGGCACGTCTTACCTAACCTAAGGGTACAAGACAAAGGCTATTCCAAGAAGGTGTTCAAAGGCATTGTTGTCGCTGGTAGTCCGCGCCGATGATACCGGCAAAGACTGAGCGAAACTACGAAGAAAATGGAAAACTGTGTCGATGTTTTGCTTAGCGTCTGGACGCATACCTTCGGAAAACGCGTTTGTAGCAAACCCGTAATCAGCCAAAAAAGCATCGAATTTTCAAATCCGAATCCACCATCCCTGAACGCCACCGGTACAAAACCAGCATAATGCTAAAAACGCCTGTCGCGGTCTGATCACTAACTTGCTGGTTGACCTTGTCGGTCTTGTAGTCTACGCTCTACTGGGCTTTATCGCACAACTGACGATGGCCGTCTATTTCGGGTTCAGTTATATCGGCATGAGCACTGGCATTGCTCCAACTGTGCAACTCTTCTTCCCGTATTGCATCGACCTTCTGTCGCTGGGCAACTCGGTGTGCCTCCTCTTTACCAGGTATGGCTGTGGCAAACGTTGGCTTGTAGCAATGACTTACGAGGCTACATTCAGCAAGGCGTTGCGTCGAGCGTTCGTGGCGATCTATGGTTTTGGGTTCATCACGACGAAGCAAGATTCCGTCATCGAGGTGACAAGTACCGCAATACGCGTCAGAGCAACTCCCTGACCAGTGAAGTAGCCGTTCACGCGTTCAGTATATCTACCCGTTCGCTAATGCAATAAACATACTTTAAGTTCTAAGCATCCAGACCGTTCAAAAAAGAAAACATGGCCGCACTTTATGTAAAACATTCAGTGCATCGTTACCAAAAAGCTAATGCTTTTTTATTTGGCAAACGCGTCCTATAAGTCCGTCTTCACCACCGCGGAATAAGAGTTTATTAGTTGTACTGAGCGATGCGCGAACCCTCGTCAGCGGCATAACAGCGGCATATGCCTCTCACGCAGATGCCACCAAGCCAATGTGCGGCGTGACACTCCCGATGACAGACGGCGTCTTTGCATTCCTTGCTGCCCTGGAAAGTGCAACGACATACATCTTGCCAGCAGGCACCTCCGTCCCAACGGGCGCCTTGACATTCCACGTCACAAATTGCGTCTTCGCATTTCGGATCGGCGCTGTCGGTAACATTGGGATCGTCGCCTAGAATTCCAGTGTTACAGTTATGGCGTCAATCTGCAAGCGCGGAAGATAAAGCCGCATGGTCAGAAGACTAGATATGTAGATTCTTGATTTAGGACTTGATTGCTACATATTTTAACATGGCTCCACTTATTGACTAAAGCCTACGTCTGTCCCAAGGGTCCCGTCAACGCCAAGGCAAAAATTCGAATTTTAGTCTTAGGAAAGCGCCTAACAACACGAGGTCAACCCTGAAAGACATCCAGTTTAAGCCTGCTCAGTAGCGCATTGCTACGAGTCCTCTATGGAGCTGAGCCTGGGCCTCTGTCTTAGTATAATCCTGTCTAAAACTGAACGATCCTGGAACTTAACTCAGTCCCGCCTTCGAGAAAAGTTCTTCCTACTTTCGACAAACAGCATTATTCGCACGGCTACCACTAGAGTTCGGCGCCCGTACCACAGTACGGGCCAGACTCGTACCCGTACCCGCATAATACGGCACGGCAACGCGGCACGGGAGGGTCCACCATGGGTACGGGTACGGCACGGGTGCCAAAAACAAGCCGTCTTTTGCCAAGCTGTGCCGACCCAAGCCGTGTTTTATGCCGAGTTAGTGTACACGGCTCGGCATTCCTCGGTCCACCATGGCACGGCTACATGGCACGGCAGGGGGCATCGCGGGTACGGGTACGGCACGGGGTACCAACGCCGATCTCTAGCTACCACTACCTACCTGCGACCTTTGCATCCTTGAATGCAATTGCGATCAGAATCACTGCCAGCATCAGCGACTTCAGCATCATGTTGTGTCGTTAAACGTTGAACGACATACAACAGCTTATATATCCTCGTCTTGAGTCGACTTGTTCTGCATTGGTTCCAAGAATTCGCTGTGACACGTTCGCGGCTCCGAAACTCACGGAACGGAATTATAAAGCGTGACGCTGTTCATTTCCGAGAAAACAATATGTCATGACCGCTACTTCGAAGAAAGCGATAGAAACTTATTTCGTAAAGTGGAATGCGAGAAAAACGGAGGACGTCGTTACTTGTTCGCAATGCCCTTCTGCCCTCCAGCGAACGATGTGAAGCCGCTTGTTGTTTATGGAAAGACAAAAGTGCATGTCGCTTACATGTACCGCATATTTGCCAAATGATCCGCACGCGTCCAACAAGGCCAGCCGTCCTGACCACAAAAAAGCAGACCTCCGGAGGGGTGCGCCCGCAGGGGCATCCCTTAAGGGACTCGACGAAAACGAGTGGATTCATTGTGACAAGCAAGCAGCCCAACGAACGGTGACAGGCGCAAGAAGTACTATCTTTAGCGAATTAGCTCCAACCAAAAAAAGGAGGGGAGACCTTGCACATCCATTTGAGGCAGATCTTGCTTGCATGAGGCCAGCGATAAAACCTGATTAGTATGCCATGAATAAGTGACAGTCAGGGACAGCTGGCGTGACAGACGAGTTACCACCGCCTGTTCAAGCGCGAGACAGACATGCGACTTCATTTGTTTCGGTTCGTCATGCGTCCTCGCAGTCATGAAGACCTTAGTGAGCGTCCAGACAATATGTAACGCTTACACTGCCTTTGTTGGACCCTCCCCCTCTCGTGTAGCGCCTTTTAACTCTAGCTTATGTAACAGCGGTAACGTTGTCCCATGACCCTCCTCCCTCCTTGTAACCGATACGTATTTTCTGGACGCTCATTTAGAGGTGCCCACGGTGAGATGAAGTGCGACTATGCCGCCACCATCTAGTGGGAAACGTCCTACTGCGTCCTCGTTGCGCACTTTCCTTGGATACGCACTCGAAGACACTACGCCGTACACGTACGACCCACGCGTTCTCAGGTAGCCGGACGGCTGTCTTAGCAGCAGCAAGCTATAATCTGGCACGCTCCCTCCCCGTATGGTTGTCGGCAAAATATCTCCCGCGGCCTTTTCAAGAATAAGCCAGAAAAGTAGGAGAACCCTACACATTTGCGTAATTCCCCATCATTTTTCTGTCCCACACGTACATGCCCTGCGTTTTTTATTTACGGCTCTAGTGACCAAGATGTTTTCAGAATTTTTTGCTTTATGCATGACTTTTTTATTTCAGTTAACTGAAGCCGATGAATTCCTTCGCTACCAATGACTTGCTCATAAACTATTTTTCGCATATTCCGACACACTCGGCGCCAGGCACGATAAAGGAGGAAGCTGATTTATTTCAGTCGTCGCCACCAAAAACGCATAGCAGCGAAGCGTCTCCGCCATTATGCGGATTCGCTCATCGCAAATCCAAAACATCAGTAGCGCGAAGCAGGCACGAAACGCAACCATCATGCTGCGAAGTATGCGGGGACGCAACCGGTTACCACCACTACGACGTCGCTAGCTGCAACGGCTGTAAGATGGTCGAGCGAGTGCTCTATTATCATCGCATCCATGTGTTTAGGTAGGACGTTTTTCAGAAGGACGCTGGTGAACCAAAAGGAGTATAAGTGCTCTAGCTATGCGCGGGACTGTTATGGAGAAAGGCGTAAGTGTTTCTCACGGCATAGTGACCTACGTCCTCCAAATTCAGTAAAATGCTGCCGATCATGCCGATTCGACCGCTGCCTATTAGTCGGAATGAAGTTGGAAGCTGTGAAATTGCCAGCGCATTTGGATATCACACGGATTTCCAACACACTAGCGAGACGACACAAGGAGATGCTTCAGGAGAAGCATACGCAGAATCTCAAGGTACGCACTTAGAGTGCTGCTTTTTCCTATTTTGTGATTATTCTTCAGCTAACAAAATTGTCATCAACAGAAGCCCAACATTGCAAAGACCTCGACATGCTGCTGTACGTCGAAGGTCGCTGTGCCGCGCTGCGTGAATCCACCGATCCGATTCCACTCTACCTTCAGGGACTGCGGGCAAGCGTCGACTGCCCCGTTCGACTGAGCAACATGGACATGTACCATGTGGAGACGGGTTTTCGCGTAATTAGTATGCACGTTTCTCCTTCAGGCGGCCGTGGAATTTAGGCGCCACCGGTGTTCCTGCACACCGGACAAGCTTTGCCGTCGCGCGCAGTTGGATGGTCTCGTGTTTGGATAGGCGTCGATCTTGTGTTCTGCGTCGAAATGGCCAAAACACTACCTGTGTTTCGACGGTTGACCGTCGACGAAAAGGTTACAATATCTGCCGGATGCTTGGCAACCTGCGTATTTTAGGAATTGGTGCTGAAGCACGTCGCAGCCGCGAGCGTGATGTTGACACGGTTGTTCTTCTCGGCCAGCCGCAATTATCCGTTCATGGCGATGCCAGACGGCACCTCCATAATTTCACCGGCCATGTAAAGTATATGTAAGCTCCTTATACAGAGGGAAGGGTTTACAGAAGAACTGGCCTGGAGACAGACGTCTGCGTCCGGTCACTGGAGCCGTTTCAACGGGAAATGCTTACCCTGGAGGAATACGTGCTTCTTAAGTCGATCATCTACACTAGTCCAGGTAGCCAGAACCCTTGAATGTCTTGCATATTATCCACCCACTTCAGACGTCACTCGACTATCGCAACCAGCAAGGGACATACTGCACGAAGAAAGAGAGCGATACGCTGGTCTGCTGCTAAGCCACCTTCAACGGAAACTAGGCAAAGTGGACGGTGCCGCTCGCTACGCTTCCGTCCTTCCGCTGGCTGACGCATGCTTTCACTTCGGCAGAAAGTACCGGGAGCATTGGATTGCGGGCACCATGCAGTTTGCAGTGCCCCCGCCGTTTCACCTGGTGCAAGATGTGTTCGGTGCTACGGCTACCGAAGAGTACTTCAGCTTGTTTCCGTTGCACTAACGAAACTCACGTGGTTTCTACGGTTTTAAAGAGCATCCATGAGCGAAATATATGAGTCGAACCAATACTGTTGAATCGATTAAAGGAGGACTTGCAAAACTGGTTTTATTCGTTCAACATTATCATTAATTATAAATCCATTGTTGAAAGAAACACTCGGATTCTGACGACATTCTTTAGTGGGCGTATGATCCATGTGTTCGCAATTACTTCTTGCCACCGCCGGGCGAGAAAGTGGGGGTGCACCGTTTCGTACCCTGGTTGTACCACTGACCGGGCGGGCAGGAAGGGTTCGCTCTTTGCTTGTTATCAGCTGCTAAAGTAATCCATTGTCGTAGATTACTTTTATAAAGCCCGCATATTGACTGTGAGACGGCTTACCGGGACGAGGCTCGTACTCACCGGAAGGGATTGCTCTCTTCTGTTTCTGCTGTTCTGAAGTAACCTGTTGTGGTTCATTCCCTCTACTGGGCCCGCATATTGACTTTGAGATGACTTACCGTTACCAGGCACAAAGTCACATTTAGAGAAGACGGCCAACATTGCGAAGTAGAGCATGACACAGATTAGGACCTTGTTGTAAGCCATTTTTGACGAAGACGTTGCAGGCAACTGATGCCAGCCAGAATCATCGATGCGCTTATGTACGCGACGTATGGCGCCATGTTTGACGACGGGATGGGCAATCCAGCGGATCGCTTCCTCCCGACAAGTGCTCCTTGAACGTATGTTGGTTTTGCAAAACAGTACCGACAACACGATTGTTCTATTCAGTGGGAACGACAGAAACCAACTACATACACCTTGGTCCACGCAGATACTCGATCACTGAAGCCGCCTCGTTGCCCGCTCACGGTGTCGTCATGCAGGTCCGTCCACGGATCCGCTAAATGCGCGTATCAAACACTTCCGCATAGGACGTTGTGATTGTTGCCAATTCTGGTGTTGCTTCCCATGAGCAATTCGCTTGTACGTAGCTAGAAACAAGAACGCCGACCAGAAGCTGGTTAAACAAGGCGACGCTGGGGCCAAACACGAGTTGCTAAGCATGTAGTAACGCTTATGGCATGCATACGTAGCGAAACCCATCTGTATCAAGTAGTCCTTGGACGTCTACATCAAAAAGCTTTTACGACAAGCTTGAGGGAGTTTAGCAAATCTTGTATCCTAGCTTCTATCAGTAGACGCTAGT
>JNEY01000592.1:0-47684 GCA_020875895.1 Aphelenchus avenae | reverse complement strand
CCATGCAAAATGGGACCTTCCATTGAGTCCCCGAACCAAGTACGCTGTCAAGCCGCGTTAATGCAGAACTTGGTACTGGACTTTGAACCAGCCTCCCTTTTGCGTTAGTTTAGATGATGACATAGTGGTAAGCTTCAGTAAATGCTCGGTCGCTTACCCATAGTCCACTTTCAAGCGTAAGATAATGTGAACGTTGATAGTGTTGCCCCAAGTTGGTCTCTTGGTTTGACCTTGACAGTCGTTATCGTTACCGTCTAAAGCAGAATCGAAGCTTTAAGCAGCATGAGGTGATCACGGTTGCTAGTGCTCAAATGTTTTAACGATACTAATCATAAGAATCGTTAAAACATCTATTTATTTAACCGTCATGTTATTTCGGATGCGTTCCGCGTGCAAGGTTGTCTATGCGGCTGCTTGGCAACACATTCCATTGTGAGCTTCTTGTCCCGGCGAGCAGTAGGCTTTGCCCCGTATCAGTGCAGCTGGTCCTAAAGTTGAAGAAGATCTATACAATGGTGCCAAATACGCCCCTACCCGACGGTTCTTGCCCACTTGGACACGGCTGAAATGAGAGTGGGTCTTCGTCCAAGCCTTCCGAGTAGCAGCACATGCCATCGTACTCTTCTTGACCGAGAGGGCAGACAGCGCTTCCGTCAGAGCCGGTAATTGGGGGTCCTGGAAGTACAGTCGTGTTTGCTGTACTTTATTAGAAAGCTTACCGGACGGCTTCTGCCCTTCAGGACAAGCGGTGGCAATTGTAAAGATGAAGCAAACAATCAGGGCTGCACGGGAGCATATGATGAGCTTAGGATTCCCCATTGCTATGCGTGCAGCGACTCTTCCGAATGGAGTGGATTAATATCATTCATGGGATTAAATGGATTAAACCTCATTAACGCAGCCCATTGCCATATTAGCAGCTTCAGACAACAGTGTGGTCACACACGTCTCTGGAAGGCGTCACAAATGAGAGCTGTGCAAACAATCAAAAGCGTTGCTTGCAGAGACATTGCATTGTCGGTCGACGAAACCGTGAGGATCTGAACCGCCGCACCTTACACCTCGTGTGATATCGATCTTCTTGTTCTCCGAGAGCTTGCATTCTGAATGAAACTTTTCTAACCCGTACGTCCCCATAAGCATTCTTTACTCTTTCGCGAGGTTTTTTGTATCTTTGCGTAGACAGGGCGAGTGATTGAGGTTATGCATTCGTACATTTTTTTCTTCACATTGTTTACTTGTCATTGTGGGCCTGCCATTTCTTGTGCTTTTTTTATGTGCACAACAGAGCTAGTTTGAATCGCTGGGGTATACATCATTTTCTCACGCACATCAATGCGCCTACCTGCTGTTTCTCGTCACGACCTCTGGTCGCACTAACGAACAGAGCATTTGGATTCTGTCCACTTGCCGCAGAATGCAAGAGTCGGTCGACTACACTACACGCCTGCACGATACGTTCCAGCAACGTGCGTTTTGTGTTTGCCTTGCGTCACACACTCAGCGCGGAATAATCCGTCGTTGCGATACTTCATTCCCATGATCAGCGTTGACTGACAACGCGCGCTTATATACCGAATTATACCGAATTTTGAGAACGCCGCAAACTAATTACTAATTCTCTCTCTTAGCTCTTCTAATTCTCCCATTATGTATCACCCAAGTACTTCTACCGCTGATGCAGTTGCTGCATTCGTTGACGGCATGATGCAGCAGGAAGATTGCGAACAGAGTTCACTCTGCGTCTACAAGTGCCAGGTGTGCGAGAACGAAACGATGTCAAAGAACTACGGAGCGTATGCTTGCCGTGCGTGTGCGGGTAAGCAAGTCCCGATGGGGAGCGACCAATTTCCTAACCAAGTAAACTTTAGCATTCTTCAGGAGAACGTACGCACAACGCAAGGAGTACCGCTGCCGTCGATCCAAGTCGTGTTTGACAAACGTCCGACGGAACGGTAAGCTCTGAATTGCCGCTAAAGGCATCTGACTGGAGGGTACAAACGACGAAGATTTCAGTACACGGCAAGCTTCCATGTCCCTACTGCCGCTTCATAAGATGCTTGGAAGTCGGGATGCAGCCAATCAACATTAGAAGTAAGTAACCTTCCATTAGCCTTGCTTCGACGACGACCTTCCAGGTGTTGGTATCGACGCTCCACCTGGTAGTTCTGTCGCCAACGATACTTCGCTTCACAAGATTGCGTTCTTCCGGCAAGCATTGTTCCTTCAAAGAGTTCAGTGTGCACTGAGCCTCGGGCTTAAGCCGGTAGGAAGGGTCATAGATTCCTCCAATACCATGCCTTTCTTAGCAACCATCCGACACGCTGGCTAGCAAGACAACGGTCATGACCGGCTATCCCGTGGAAATGAGGGTCATGTACGACTATTTTTCGACTTCAGAGACAGTGTGTTCCTACCTCTCCGGAGAGTGGAACGTGGTAAGCAGGATATATCAAAGCGGTTTCTCACTGTTTAGGTTCTAGCGAACAGTATCCGAGCACTTCTTCCCGATCTGGGTCTTCTTCGAGAACATGATTTGCACCGCACAGAACACCGGTTATTCGAGAAGGCAGCTTCATCTAACTGACGGAACGTTCATCTTGGTAACTCCGGGTGCCGTCGAAGAGTTCTGGCGAAGCATGCCCGAAGTTACTGACCCGCAAACGGTTGCAGTGTAGGTTGTAAGAGACTTCAGTGCACATTGTTCAAGCCCTAATTCCTCCAGGATTTCCAATGACGTTTACACCGAAATCTTCGCCATCGTCGAACGATTCCGAATGTCAGATCTCAGTGAGTTCGAGCTCAGCACGATGTTCCGGCTTATTTTCGCTTACTACGGTCAGTTAAAACAACATCGTGAAGCTACGATTTTGCTTAGAAAGCCCTCTGTTCTCAACGCAAGCATCGCAGAAGCAGTTCGTCAACGACGTCCTTAAAGATCTGCCGACGCACTGCAATGATTCTGGTACGGACTTTGCTGTCACGCTCGGCAGGATAACAAATCTCATCGGCGAATTCCACGTAAGCGAACGACATCAGTCCACTTGTACGTCGGGTAACATTTGTTTAGAAAGCATACCGCTTAGACTTGGAACTGAACGCGGCACTAGACGTTATGGCAAAGTACGATGGCAGCTACTGCTGTGTAGACGGGTACCGTCGCCGCAGGGAAATTGAAAACTGATCCTGGACTCGCGATGGAACGCTTTATTTCGGCACTCCAATGGAATAACAAAGCCAGTATAAACATTTTGGGGATTGACCAACAGAAAAATTACGAAAGTGAGACGCGGAAAAATACGGCGGAAACTTGAAACACTCATGGGGTTCATTAGGTTATTTGATTGATCCATGTGGTTTCGTTCCGCTTTCAAATTCATATCGTTCATTGGGCCAACGAATCGTTAGGTGTGACGTGCGTAGGAGCCTTCGAGCCAGCGTACAGTCCAAAAGTGCACACCTTTAGATATTGGTGACGAACAAGCTTGCTGGAACATCATCCATTGAAGTGCGTAAAACTCTCGAGACCTTACCTGGTCACAAGAAGGCATGAAGAACTGCTGACCGAGAGAAATGTGTTCATGTAGGGATACATGGCCATGAAAGGAGTCGCAACGGACGTGCCTTTCGTAGCGACCAGCGAACAGTAGTGAAGAACAAGAAGCGATTGAGCTGCCAGTTGACAGATCGCATAGACTTCACATACAATTATGTGAATATGCATAGGCCTGGCCTACCAAGCAAACGGTAATCGTCCTTGTGACTACGCTGCGCGTTCAACGGCAGTGCTCGGTAGGTCAAGTACGAGCGGATTTCGAGACAAAAGCATGTGATCGTTGTACCGAGAACGATAACCGTCATGGACGCGTAGTTAGCCTGTAACAGCATCCGTCATCATTGGCTTGTATCGGGTTGCTCCGATCCGTCTACGGGGGACGGCAGGTACGCGTCCGGTTCCGGCGAAAGGATGGATTCATGGTCGGCTTAGGTAGAAGCTGCCGGAAAATGTGTACATATGATGGGACCAAGCTAGTTTGAAAAAATATTGCTCGACTACGATTCCGGTTACTAGGTCGATTACGGGTCCAGCCAAAGAGTCGATTACGCAGCAACCCTCGTTCATATGCCAACGCTGGCACCGCACCTTAGTACAGAAGTTACTCACAACGTAGGATGCTCGATTGAGGTTCAGTATGGTGTAAGAGTCAGACAACTGCGCCACGAGAGGGTCCGCAACGAGGCGTGGAGACATGCCAACGGTTGCAATTAGAACTGATAACGCCACCGCTATGCCCAGGTAGCGCCCCGTCCAGCGCTAAAGTTTATCAGGTTACCATGATCACTGCAATATTTTTGGTCCCTACCTGTTTATGATTCTGCAAAAACCTGAATACCGTGTACCGGTTGACGGCTATTGCGGCATGATAGCACTCCTGCGACGCGATGCAGAAGCCCTGGGCGAAGTGGAATGCAATTCCAGCGACTGAATGGCTGAGAAAGTCGGGAGACGTCTCTGTGTACGTGAACGTGCGTAGGACGGACGTCTAAAATTCATCGGTGTCTTTGCGAAAACAAAGGAATTCTCACAAAGACGTAGGAGCTACAGTCGAAGAAAGACTGAATCACATAGAGAACAAAGAATCCCTTGCAAAACGACTCGTTTCGAAGCGCTATTTGAACGGCAATAACGGCGGCGACGCTCAAATGAAAGCTCATATAGGAGAGCTGTGCGAGGTGGCAGGCTATAAGCCATGAGTGGACCATGACGAAGTTGGCTTTGGGTTATGGATTGTTACGCAACCGGCTTTTAAGCCAGCGCCTCAACACACTCTGGTTTTACTTGAGCATAGTTGCTCCTCGTGAGTGTCCGAAATACCAAAGTACTATGGCATCGTTAAGCGAACGGCTGGCTTGAACTTTTAGTAAGAAGCTAACCTGAAATTATCTCCTGCATGTCGTAATTTCACCTCGTTTGCACTCTGACGTAAGCTCTCACCGATATGTTCGGTTAAATGTACTACTTGGAACCAATTTAACCACTTGAAACCACGTGGCTGACCCGTACGGCTTCACTGTGTCATCGTGGCTGTTTCGTTCCGAGCTGGCCCCCTCCGTGCGATTTCCGTTTCGAGGAAAACGGAACGGCAACTCGGCACGGGACGGACGCCATCTCTAGCTGGCACGGCATCCAGCCCCAGAACTAAGAACAAACAACCCAGCTCATCGAGGGGAAGCAAAGTGCAATAGCGTTACGGAGCGTTCACAAATTGCGCGTTGATCACCTGGCACGTTTGTGAAGCCGGTTATTATGAGTAAAGTACGACAGCGTCGTGAAGCGAGAGTTGGTCGCCTGAGAGCTCGTAGCAAGAATCTAACCTTCAGATATCTCTCGCATTCATGATTTTACCTACTTCACGCGAATTTCTGAGGCACGATCTTGGTTATTGGGTCGGGTTAAAGTACTATCCTGGAGGCAGTTTTAAGCTCTCTTACGCTGTTCTACGCGGTTCAACCATAGACAGGTTTTAAACACGTAAAGTGGCGTACCAAATACTTCGCTTCGCCGTAACATATATTCTGTCGCCTCTTAGGTGCTGCGGTACTTCAAAATCACTAGAGAACGTTGTTGTAATAGTCGACTTAGTCACGAGAAAGTGTATCGCAAAGTAAATAGCCAAAAATTAACGGGTCACGCTGACATCGAAAAAAAACAACAAGAGGGCAATCATAAACGAACTGGTCAAAGAAACCCTAATGACGCATGGCAACGTTCAAAAATCCAGATAATGGTCGAAGGAGGCATCAGGATAGACTTCGCCCTTCACGAGGTGAAGTATGTTATCGTGAACCGAAATCATGCGACCGACGCATGCGGTGAGGTAGCCTCCGGTGCTGGCGTTCCGGAAGCGGTAGACGTCCCACTCGATGTCGTAGTAGGAATCCCAGTGCCTCTTCCCTTCGATCTTCATTCCTGCGACGAGCAGATTGGCGCGACTGAAGGCGAAGTGCACTTCTTTCGAAGAGTTCAATTTGAACTCGAAGTGCTCGACGATGTCAGAGATATTTCCTCGCTCAAACTCCTGAAGAAAAGCGAGTAAGCTAATGTGACAAAATTACTACAGATGTGAAGCGTTCTGGCAGGTAGCGGGTCAAAAACTCGTATAGAGAAAAGACCACATGATACGAAGGCCAGGACAATTTTTGTTGGATGGTTGCTTAGTGCTAACTGCTTATTACTTGCTTCTATTCATACAGACGTACCAAAGTAAAACGCAAAGTAAATGTAGTCAGATAGTACCTCGCAAATTTGGACCATTTTGCGGCTGATCGATCGCAGATGACGGTTGGACGCGTATTCGACTCGGTAGAATTTGCAGCTGTGCAGCAGGCAGATTCCCGATACCCAGAGCGGGCTCCGACTTCTGGCGTGGCCTCTCGGTTTGTCTTCTTCTTTCCACGGAAGACTCTGAGCAAACACAGGTAACCGTAGTTACAGGTGGGGAAGCATACCAATTCCAGTCTCAGTTGTCGAAGTCCTTGAACCTTCGACATGCGGAAGAAATCTGTGGTCTTGACTAGCTCGACGAAGCGATGCTCGTCGCAGCTCAAATGGAGCTCATTCATCCGCAGTCCGCCGAAGATCACGTCCAACGAGCGGTAGTCGGAAAGACGCTGGGCCTCAGCACAAAGATCTATGCGGCCAACTGAGAAGTTGCGAGCAGCTAGACTAGCGAGCATCTTGATGGTGAAGCGGAGAAACTCGGCTTGTGGCGCTCTGAGATCGGCCACGTGACTGTTGCTCAGGTAGTAGCGCATCAGGGCGCAATCGCTCTCAGGACCAGCAGTGGACGGCATCTTGAAGCGGCGCACGTCGGTGTAGGACAAGTCGAGTTGAGTATGGCGGACCGCCAGAATGTAGGCGCCAGTGAACTCCTTTATATATCCGGGACCCTAAAGATCAAGCTCGACATGAAGCCGCCCGGAAGGTTAAACCACTGACCACTTCGTTCTCTAGGGCACACGTCAAGTGGTGCACCGGAAGGCGCTGCTTTAGCTGGCCGACGAGGTCGTGGAGGCAACGGGCGGCGAGCAGGGACGGGCCCACATACGCTCTGTCGAGGAAGCCGAAAACCTCTAACGCGAAATCCGGCAGTAGCAACAGCGTTCCTCTGAAACATAAGAGACTCGCGTTAGGCCACCGCGCATAGGCAGCTGCTTGAGACCTTCTGGCCTACCTTGCACGATTTGCATGACTGGCTGCTGGTCTAGCTTGAGCCGAGCACGTTTCGTCGGTCAATCGAATAGCTATTTTGTGGATATACGAAGACTGTCTAAATGGAATTTTTTCGCTTGATGAATGAATACGTGCACTTACTCGCGCTCTCCTTTAGACATTCCTTGTTCGAGTCGAGAGTGCAGTACAACAGTCAGCCGCTTGCCAAAACTCGTTGACGAAACATGGAACGTCTCGATAACGAAGCCCTCGGTTTCGTCGACAGTCCCGACCGTAGTACACGCACAGCATGGCAGGTGAGTTCTGTATGCTTGCGGCCATGCTTCCCACAACCTTTCTACGCCAATGCCGTAGCGCACAGTATTGTCACATCGAAGTACGCGGGTTCCGTTCGCAGCGCACTGAACGCCTGAAATCGGCTTGCGCTAGCAGTTAGAGTCTTCTAATCAACAGATCGTCCAAACTGCTATATGTCATTCGCAGTTATCATCTACACAAAGAAGCCAGTGCCAAATCGTACCACGTTCACTGACCTCGGCTATTTTCGACACAAACAGTCGTGGACAGCCCCAGAACTCCAGCGGCTTCCCGTGTGCGAAGATAGCGCTGACATCCTCGTCGTCCACTTCAACCTTTAGAACGAGAGGCAGTTCGAAAGAACTGAGGTAGGTGAGTGGCGGGGCGGGCTTGTTGCGCTTGTAGAGATGGTAGATCGCCTTCCATTTGCTGTTTACTGCCTCCAGCACGAATTCGGCGATCCAGCGTGTTGGAAACGTTCTCTTCATTTTGGAGGTGGGACGGTCATCGTTCTCGACGAGAAATACGATTCGGTGAATGGCGGCAGGGCTAAGAGTTGACGTCATCGAAGCTAATCGCCTAAACTGAATGGTAGTCAATTTAGGCGTTCCAAAGAACGTATGAAAGATTGTGACAAAAAATATAATAAGTGTTAAGCCATAAAGAATTGAAGAAACGGCCTGGGACATTCCAGTCTCTTCGCATTTGGTGCGTGCACAAGTGTGCTGCCCAAAATTCGAAGCAAAGCACCATGAACCGCCTGTTGATTCGAGAAATCCTTTGTCGTAAAAAGAGGTCTGCATTGAAACCGTCCTCCGAGATTTGTCCTACGTAAATTTTTGGTTGTTTGCATAGAAAAGGGCGCAAATGTTGTTTGCTAAATTCCACTGTCTGAAATGCAAAGTATAAATGCATTCCAGCCTGCAAGCCGTTAACATTGGTTTCCCGGAGACGTATGGCGAAGTGTGCGCTCTCGAGAAATTTCGTGTCGTAGCGCACATAGCAACATGATCGCTTTAGCCGAATACCTAGGTGGTAACTGGCTTGTGAAGCAGCTGAGGAACACTACGTGATCTAGCATAAAAAATTATGAAACCGACGTTTCAGGTCGATATTCCCACAAATTACCAACATTGCCATTGCTTAGCACTATTCCTCATCAAAACAGCTTAGATGCCCGTAGGTCTATTCATCGGCGACCGTTGCCTTATATTGTATTGTATTTCACTCTATCGTTTACATTTTTGCACCTCTCGTAACAAAAAGCTTCTCTGCAAGTTTTCGACCATACTTCGTTTTAGCTAAAAGAAGCGGCTAATGCCCTGAACTCAAATAGGTATCTTAATTTGTAGCTTTGGTAAAGGAGGAAACAGGACGATGCGTTAGTATCTGTGCTACTTTCAGGCTCAGTAGCATTTTTTGTGGTGGGCTATTTGATATGATTATTTTTGAGTATATGTCTTGGAGGATTTGCGTAGCAACATAAAAAGATTGTGTCATCCAGCCCCAGACCGAAGTACATGCATGGTCAACAAGGGAAAGAAAAGATAAGTGCCACGGTCCCCTTAGAAAACAGATGACCTGAGCTTTTAATAAGAATCTAGCCTGCAATTATCTTAGAAATTGTGTCACGCATTAAGTGCTCTATTGCGTTCAAATTTGGAGCAGAGTTTGCGGCTTATGCGGTCGATAAGCTTCTGTACTGGCAGATCCGGCAAGTAGTTGGTGTAAAAAACTTCCCTAGAGACATAACCATGACCATTTCATGGCGCAGTCTTAGCTAGGGCTAGGTTGAGTGCCAGGGAAGTAGCCTAGCCATCAGCAAGTTCGATACTCTCTTGATTATAGGAAGTGTGCATACTGCTAAGCAAACCAAAATGACAAACAATGAAAGGGGCCCACTGAGCCCGTTCAAGAACAACAAGAGAAAAGCAAGCGTGAACTGGTAATGTAAAGACCAGCGACGCATGGTAACATTCAAATGTCATCATCATCGGTATAATCTGCGAACGAGGCATTAGGGTAAACTTCGCCCCTCACGATGTGAAGAACGGTCTCGTCGATCGAAGGGTTGTGGCCGACGCATGCAGTGAGGTAGCCTCCGGTACTGGCGTTTCGGAAGCGGTAGACTTCCCATTCAATGTCGGGGAACGAATTCTCGCCATCCGACCTACCGACCTTCATTCCGGACACGAGCAGGTTGCCGCGACTGAAGGCGTAGTTCACTTTGCTCGATAAGTCCGGCTTAAAGTGGAAGTGCTCGACGGTGTCCGTGATTTCCCCTCGCTCAAACTTCTGAATAAAAGAACGTATCTGAGGCAAAAATTAGGCTACCTAGGGAGAGGAGTGCATTGCAAGGAGTAAAGGTCGGCAATCGCACAGATATGACGGCCGTACCGTACCCAACTCCGTACTTGCTGTTCGGAGTACGCTACGGAGTAGGGACCAGTACTTTTAAGTTAGTAAGTGAACCAAGAACAATTTTACAAGTTTCGGGTTCGATACTTGAATGAACGTGTACCAGAAGGAAAACGAAAAGTAGACGTACTCAGAACGTACCTCACAAATGTGAACTATTCTGCGTTCGATCGATGGCAGGTGACGGTGAGGCCAGTACTCAACTCGATAGTATTCGCAGTTGGGCAGCAGGTAAATTCCCGAAACCCACAGCGGGTCATCCGCATTCCGCGAAAGACCAGGTCCATCGAGCGATAGTCGGACAAACGCTCAGCCCTGGCGCGTAGCTCCATGCGATTAACAGAGAAGTTGCGTGCCGCTAGACTAGCTAGCATCTTGATGGCGAATGCAAAGTCGGCTTGTGGCGCCTGCAGACCGTTCACGTGACTGTTGCTCAGGTAGTTGTGTATCAGGGCACAGTCGTCCTCAGCACCAGATGCGGACGGAATCTTGAAGCGGCGCACGGCGGTGTAGGGCAAGTCACGTCGCAAATGATGGATGGTCAGCCAATAGGTGCCGTTGAACCACCGAAAGCACCCACGACCCTAAACGCAAAAGGCAGTAGTAAGCTCAGGTTTCGGGTTTTAGATTTGGATTTTAGATTAGCTTTGTCAAACCTACCAACAATTCTTTGTCGAAGATGCACTTCAAGTGGTGCACCGGAAGGCGCTGCTTGAGATGGCAGAGAACGTCGTGAAGGCCACGCTTGGCGAGCAGGGACGACCCGATATGCGGCCTGTCGAGGAAGCCAAAAACCTCCGACGAAAACTCCGGAAGAAGTAATACAGTTGCGCTAAAACAGTCTTGAGCCATGTTATGATTTGACTTTGCGTAGCCAAATGCCATTTGACGCACCTTGAACGATTCGCAACGGCTGGTGGTCGCGCTTTAGCCGAGCATGTTCCGTCGGCTAATCGAATAGCTATCTTGTGGATAAAAGGCGTCTGTCTAAAAATATTTTTTCATATGGTAAATGAGTCCATTTTCTTACTCCCACTCGGCTTCTGGCGTTTCTTGTTCGAGTCGGTAATGCATTTCCACAGTCAATTGCTTGCCCAAGCTTACTGAGGAAACGTGAAACTTCTCGACAGCCAAGTCCACTTTTTCAGGGGGATGTTCCCACCTTCTGAAAGACTTAAACACGTGAAATCAAAGCGATAACGCCATGGAACTTACGGGTTTCTCCGTCGGGGAATGCTTCGTTCCTCGATAGTCTCCACGGTGGTGCCTCGACAATTTTGGACAAGAGCAGTCGTGGGCAGTCCCAGAACTCCAGTAGCCTTCCAAACGCGAAGATGGCACGGACGTCGGCGTCGTCCACTTCGTCCTTGAGAACGAGGGCCAGTTCCAGAGAATCGAGGTAGTCGAGTGGTGGTGCGGGCTCTACGTCCCTGTAGAGCGTGTAGACTGCCTTCCACTTGCTGTTCACAAGGTCCAGCAGGTGCGCGGTGTAACGCCCAGGAAGCGTTTTCCATGCCATTAAGCGCCGAGGAGTAGGTCTCAGTCCCTTTCTGGTGCAGGTCGGACGGTCATCGTGCACGGCGAGGAAAATTATTCGTTGAATAGCAGAGGGGCTAAGATTTGACGTCATCCGTGCAAGAGTACCTAAAGAAAGCAATGCATCTGATGTGCGAAGAAAATCTGAAAAAAATCCGCAATACACAGAAAAGTTCATAGGTAAATGAATGTGTCAGCATGTCTCTGATCAGGAACAGGCAAAATACGCACCCCTTCAGTGTCATTGACTCCCCAGATATATACTGCCGAAACCTCGACGAAAACCACCATGAACTGCCTTCCTATCATGGCTAGGAGCTTTGCTGTACAAATGAGACTGCATAATGATACAGTCCTTAGAGGTTTGCAGAACGTCAAATTTGGTATTGTTGCCCGAAAAAGGGTGATTTCAATCCTTAGTTGTTTCGTAAAATGCATAGTGCCACAGGAAATACGCGGACTAGTACGTTAAGGAAGTTTATTGCAATTTGCAAGAGTAAAGCGTCGGCAAAGAGTTTGGCGAAGTGTGCACCTCCGTGGAATTTCGTGTCGTTGCCCAAACAACGAAAGGTCGTGTGGGGAGCATGAATGTGAAAACCGTGGAAGAAAACCCTTTCTGGCAGTAGGAGAAATAAGCGTGATCTATAAGGGAAAACGGTGGTACACGCATTTTCAGCCTGTTAAAACAATAAGTGGTAACAACACTACGTAAAACATGGAAATCGAGAGAGCCGGCTCACGAACCTAATGGCGTGTTAAGGACCCCTGTTTCAGGCATGAAGTAACTCCTGCAAATAGAGACTGCAAGCATTCAAAACGTAAGCGTCGGTTCCAAAGACCCGTGGCGATGAGTGCACCCTCGAGGAATTTCTTGTCGGGACGCGTAGCTTCCCTACCCCCTATACTGTTCCGCAAAAATTTAGGTCCAGCCGCAGAACTTTATCGTGAAACCAGGACGGTACTTTTCTGACTGCACCTGCTTTCGGCTTCGACGGAGAATTACCGTCAAAACACAGCGCTGCATTATCGGCATTGCTGATTTGTCGCTGCCGCTAAACAGCAAGGGTTAACGCGTCAGTGCTGTTTAGGGAAAAGTTAGATGCAGACTGAAGTAAGCTGTTTTTTTCCGTTAAAATCAAAGAGGTAAACAAACAACGAATGGGTCAAACTGCCATCGGAAGAACAGCAACAAAAAAGTATAAATCACACGTGAACTGCACACGGAAGGCTAACGACGAAAGGTAACATTCAACTGTCATCAGCATAATCTGCGAACGAGGCATTAGGGAATACTTCGCCCCTCACAATGTGAAGAATGGTCCCGTCCGAAGCATTGCGGCCGACGCATGCCGTGAGGTAGCCTCCGGTGCTGGCGCTCCGGAAGCGGTAGACGTCCCATTCGATGTCAGTGAACGGATTCCGGTCGTCCGTCCCTTCGACCTTCATTCCGGAGACGATCAGGTTGTCGCGATTGAACTTGAAGTTCATTCCTTTCTGCGAGTCTTCCTTGAAGTGGAAGTGCTCGACGGTGTCAGTGATTTCACCGCGCTCGAATTCCTGAAAAAATCAGGTAAGACAATGTGACATGAATTAAGCTGCATGACGGTACAGCAGAAGCGTCCCGCTAGTGACTCGTCAAAGACCCTACGAGGGCCGAGGAGCAAGTGGTAAGGGGGCCTCCCGCAATTCGAAAAGCTTGGGATTTCCATGATTTTAATGCTGAAGAACGTGTTTTGCATCCTCCGCGCCTAGTCGTCCGGACCAGGAAGTGGCACTCATGGACCGCCACTGACTTACGCCGTTACGCCGTTACACTGACAACGTACCTCGCAAATTCGGACCATCTTGCGTTCAATAGACCGGAAATGACGTTCACACCCGTAGTCGACTCGATAGTATTCACAGTTACGCAGCAGGCAAATGCCTGATACCCACAGCGGGCTCTTGCTTCTGGGGCGGCTTCTCGGTTCATCTTCGAACATCCACGCAGGGTTCTGAACAAATGCAGGTGACGGTACTTACGGGGCAAAATGCTAACCAGGGTCAGCCTCAGTTGCCGAAGTCTTTGAAGTGACGACATACGGAAGAAATCGGTTGTCTTGACGAGCTCGACGAAGCTGCGCTCGTAGCAAGTCAGATGGAGCTCACTCATTGGCATTCCGATAAAGACCGCATCCATCGAGCGGTAGTCGGTCAGACGCTGAGACTCGGCACAGAGTTCGATGTGGCCAACAGAGAAGTTGCGAGTCGCTAGACTAGCGAGCATCTTGATGGCGAAGGGGGAAAGATAGGCATCCGGGGCGTCGGGCACTCGGAGATCGGCCACGTAACTGTTGCTGAGATAGTGGCGTATCAGGGCGCAGTCATTCTCAGCACCATCCGTGGACGGCAGCTTGAAGCGGCGCACGGCGGTGTAGGACACGTCACGTTGAATGTGGCGTACTTCCAACCAGTAGTTGCCAGAGGGCCACTTTGCATGTCCGCGACCCTAAAATTAGTCTAGAATGGTAGGATTCTGAGATTCGAGGTACATACCAGCAGTTCTTTCTCTAACACACACTTCAAGTGGTGCACCGGAAGGCGCTGCTTGAGCTGGCCGAGAAGGCCGTGAAGTTTGCTGTTGGCGAGTAGAGATGAACCGAAGTGTGCCCTCTCGAGAAAGCAGAATACATCGGATGCAAACTCCGGAAGAAGCAACGGCGTTGAACTGAAACAAATTCCGAAATATGAACAGAGTGTAGCCCTTGACTCTCATGTCAATGAGCCCTTTACGCACCTTGAACGACTCGCAATGGCTGGCAGTCGCGCTTTAGAGAAGCAGGCTTTGTCGGTCAATCGAATAACTATCTCGTGGATCCATGAATACGGTCTAAAAGGATGTTTTGCTCGGTTAATAAATATGGAATCAAAACGCTTACTCCCGCTCTGCTTTTGACGGCCCTTCTTCGAGTTGGTAGTGCAGTTCCACAGTCAGGCGCTTACCAAAGTTCTCCGAGGAAATGTGGAACTTTTCGATAACGAAGTCCACGGTTCGGCTGTTAAAGCATAAAATAGTATAACCGCGGAAATATCAACCTCGTAGCACTTACGAGACAGCCTTGACGGTGGTACACGCGTAACAGGGCAGATGAGTTTTGTAGACTTGCGGCCACACCTTCGACGACCCTCTGGAGCCGAGAGGTGCAAAGCGGGACAGCGCAGTGATTGTCACGTCGAGGTATGCCGGCTCCCTATGCAACTCTCCGAAGGCCTAAAATCGACTTGGGCGTCAGTAGTTAAGTGGCGTCCCTCTGCCGTAGGAAATGCACTTTTTTGTATTCGAAAGATGACACTGACTAAGGCTTGTCAAAAACGCATGTCTCCGGCTAAGTAGTGTCTCCCAGTGCCATAGAACTAACAGGTAATCCAAAGTGCTCTCGAGTTTGTTCAGTTCATTTCACTCACCCACAAGGAAGTCAGTGCCACATCGTACCACGTTCTCATACCTCGATTATTCTCGACACGAGCAGCCGTGGACAGCCCCAGAACACCAGTGGCTTCCGATGCGCGAAGATGTCGCGGACGTCAGCGTCGCCCACTTCAACTTTGAGAACGAGGGCCAGTTCGAAAGACTTGAGGTAGTCGAGTGGCGGTGTAAACTTGGCGCCCATGTAGAGATCATATATTGTTATCCACTTCCAGTTCACTCGTTGCAGCTCGTACGGCGCATTCCAAAACCTCTTTTTCTTCCCTTTACGGGTGGGACGGTCGTCGTTCTCGACGAGAAACATCATTCGTTGGATGGCAGACGGGCTAAGTGTTGACGTCATCGATGCGAGGAACCTAAAACGAGGGGATGCTTGCATTTATGTTCTCGTATGTATCGCAAGAATGGTTGAAAGCCGCGACATTAAGCATGAAAGGACCTAAGTGGCAACCAGTAAAGAGAGTCTGAAAAATTCCAGTCTCGTCTTTATCCATTACTGCGCAAACATGATGCCCAAAACCAGACTCAAACCACCGCGAACCACCTGGTTCACGCGAGAAGTCTTTGTCATAGAAAGCGTCTGCAGCGGAACGGTCGTCAGAGATTCGTCTTTTTTGCATATAAATTTAAGCGCAAATGCTTGGTATTTCGCGGTATCGTTTTGAATGCATAGATTTATGCAATAAGATGAATTTGTTGCACCCGAGTGAGTTAAATTTATTGCAACCGCAAGACGTTAGCGTCGGTCCCAAAGACACGTGGCGAAGTGTTCACTCTCGGGTGTTTCGTGCCGTAGCGCACACAACAAAAAGTTCACGCTAGAAATTGCAAAGAAATGGCAATAAATTCGTTCACATCGTGCTATATGGTAAGAAAATCCGACACGGACACCTTAGCTCTGCCAACAGAACAGACAATTATAGCTCGCCCAATATTACGGCTTGCTGTTCACAAACTGTGTGGTATTTCAACGAATGCACCTAGAAGATCAGCACATGCTCAGTGCCAGTGCCTTTAATTTGAATTACAAAGCTAAGCATTCGAAATGCGATCCGACACAGCGGAAATATGCGACGAAATCAGCTCTTCAGGAATCTTGCTGTTCGTTGCGTGTCTGAAAGGTTTATATCCGCGAGACTACCCGGCATGCATGGTCCTTAGGGGTACGGATTAGGCCAGCGTCGGGCGTGAGGTCGACTTCGCCGTTGGCAACGAACCGGTAACGTTGTAGTAGCGTTGTGAAGATTAGGAACAGCTGCATTCGAGCCAAGCCTTCGCCGGGACACTGTCGCTTGCCCATGCCGAAGGCAACCAGCCGTTCCACGGCCGCCTAAATACACACTTAATCTAGCGAAGGCGACATTGAAAACCTTGTTGAATGGCTTTCCGTCGTCTTCCAGGAATCTCTCTGGCCGAAATTCGTTCGGGTCCACGAAGACCGGATCCTTGGCAAGCACTCGACAATACTGTGGTGTAATCATCGTGTCCTTCGGAATCCTGTGGCCCATGATGTCCACGTCCGTAGTGGCTGAATCAGTGTGTTCAACCATAAATCCACTCGACTGCGCTAACTTGCTCGGATTTCGAAGGTAGTAATGTTGGAATAACGCATCGTTTCGAGGATGAACGCGTTCAAGTATGGCAAGTTCGGCTTGTCGGCCATAGTCGGGAAGCGGTCGCTTCCAATTTCACGCTCGATTTCCGCGTAGAGTTTCTCCTGAATTGACAAACCCTCGAATATCTTAACGGCACTGGGCTTACCTGGATCTCTGGCCACTTGAGCGAGTACACTATGGCCCACCTGAAATGAAATCAAGCTCGGTTTAGAGCCAATATCCCGCTCGAAAAGGGTACCTTAGCGTAATCGAGGTTGTCTCCATTGCTGCCAGCCACATGTCGGATGCTACGCTAACCAGCTGCTTGTAGCTAACGCGCACTTAAATGTTAGTATGGCATGTAGCGGTTACGTACTTTGTGTACGGGCTCTGGCCCTTCTCCATCTCCTTCAGGTAGGCTTGAACGAACGTCGTCGCAGGGGCATCGGGCGAGAACTCCGCTTGCTGAGCCTTCACGTTGGCCTCGATGAAGTCATAGTACTAAAGCCAAACCTGAAGGATTCAGGCAGAACGTTCATGTCAACCTTCTTCGACTTCTGCCGTCCGTCCTCGTACACCTCTCGGAGATAGGGCAGACGATGCAGTTTCGGATAGCTTATTATGATCTGCAGCTCATAGCGCAGGAACATGTTGATGAAGTCGTGCATCATCTCAACGAATCCTTTCAGCTTGTCCATGTCGCTAAAGGAGTAGTCGAAGAGCACTTCGTTGAGAACGTTCCCGACGCACATCTAAGGGAGTCAGTGGAAGTATGGACATAGGCCTAACGGTTGTGTTCCCTTTCCTCTGGAACGGCACTTCGGCCTACCTGAATGGGCCAGTGCATGTCCACTGCGTCCTTCTCCTCAATCGCATCCAAGCGCTCCAGTAGGTTCTGCACGGAGCGCATGGTTTTCTCTTCCATTATCGCCTTGCCCATTCCGAAATCGCGAAGAATTGTTAAGGACAATCGCCGTTGTTCCCGCCAGTTATCACCGACCGACATGATGATGCCTCCGTTCTTCTCGAACGACAGAAAGTCCATGTCACCAGTGGGTTTTCCATTAAAGTGATCTAAAAGGGGTCCTTTTTGATCAAGCTTGAGAGCGGACGATCAGACCAGTAAGAACGAGTGCTTCCTTGATCGATTCGTAGGTGCTCAGAACGACGGTCGGAGTCGGCATGAACACCGTGAACACGTGACCGTACTTGGGCGCATTCTCGTCGAAGAATGCCGCTGGATCAGCGTTCCATAACTACAAAACTTGAAGGTGACAATAGCCCGCTTGCACACCGAGCATGAAGGTGAAAGTAGCAAGAAAGTAGGCTCATGTGAGGGCCTTACCTGGTGGAGGTTACCGATGAATGGAAGTGGGAATGGCCCGCGAGGATATCGACTGACGTTCCAGTAGAACCAAACGACGTAGGCACACAATAAGGTGAACAATAGAATCAGAATCATCGAGTCAACCGACACCCAGCACAGTGCTTTTCCTGAAGCAGCAAAGGTAGGAGAGAAGTCTCGGGAAACAACTTTGCTGCAATGCTTGTCGTGAATCTAAGACACAAGGCACGATCCTTGAGAAAGAATGCGATTATGACCGCGGCAGTTGGGCAGCGGAAAATGTACTCCATTCCTACTCCCGCCTCGTTCACTGAAAGAACTCTGCTCCGGGTTAAAGGTCGCCTGAAATAAAACTTGCCGCGGTTGTTTGCACTCGAGCAAACACCAAGTCATTAATCGGTCGTCCTCCTGCTTGCGAGAGGGTTCAAGAGGGGGCTGCAAAGGTACAGATAGTCACGTGGCAGAATTACCGTTGTTTGCAGCAAGTTTGCAAGGGAAGCAGAGAGCGTGTTATGTTAGTCTTGGAAGGAATCATATTCAAACAACATCCATAGACTACGGGTGCCTTCGCTGGAACCGGAATTTGAATGCTGTAAGTTCAAGCATGCAAGCTCATTCAGTTGCAAGATGAGCAAAGAAGGAGCAAGTCCCTGGAGCAGAAAATCCGTTTAGTTCAGCTGCATTGCGAACGTGTTTTCATTCCAGTAACGCGGATCGTCGATAATTCAAGCTCAAGGTAACACTTTTCTAACCTGTCGCTAATACCATGTTCGTTCATCGAAGACGAGCTTTAACTCTGCCCGTGTTAATTTCAGTAAAGTGTAAAATCCCACCTTTTTCGTTTAAGTATGCTGCCGTTTGCTTTGGCTGTGTACTCTATTTACCTCCAGTCCAAGCAGCTCGAACTCGCAGCGCCCGAATGCGACGCCTTGGCGAGTCGTCCGCTTACTTTTCTTGGGCTAGCCACGTGCGTTACTAAATATGTTGCATTTGCCTAAGAGGATGCTGATAGTTGTGTTTACATCAGAATTGTTTTTCTGGTACTTTCCGCTAGCACAGGAACTAACGGTTTCACTAGACAAACTTAAGTTTGTTTGTATTAAAGAAGTTAACACGGCTAAGAGTCGCAAGCTGAGCCAAGCAGCTATTCATTTAGTCCTTTATTCGTCATCAGCTTATGAAGTCGCAGAAACTGTCTCCACTGCGAATGTGTTTGCATACCCACGAAATACTGCTTACTTTAGAACTCCTGTCCAAGCGATTATTCGATGGAGACGCGCAGGAAGAAGCGCCTTCGCCTTCTTAACTCCCCGGATAAATCAGAGCCTAATACAAATGTAAGGCTTACATAATGCATGGTTTAACCTAACATTTGCGGTTTAGCATGACGATAGTGATGCGAAACTAACAAGCAAAGCGAGCCGGAAGCGCCAACACGCAGCTGATGAGGCGTCGGGTTCCAGTGGGAAGGTACGTGTCCGTAGACTGTTACGAAGGTGGATACTTAATGTTTGATTTCAGCGGGCTCGAACGGACGCTACTTCGAAACTTGCGGACGCCAGCGGCAAGCCCAAGACTGTTAAAGGTAGTAGCATCCTTCTTAAAATCACCTATCTTCTACTGAACCCCCGCTGAAGACATTGCCTAGCACATTGGTCCTAACCGACTCTAAGCCCCTTCAATGGGCTTATAGGATCCTTCAGGACCATAAAGCGATTGAGCTGGATTAGCGGAGTTGCACTCGTGCCGAGTGCTACTCGATTTTTCGAATCCAGCAATATTAAGAAGAATTTACCAGTAACTAGATATGTGAGATCTTGTGATCAGCCATAAAGATGATCACAAACCCTACTGTCCTTGAGAAGCATTCTCTGTTGCTGCTCGTTAGCCAACCGACAACGTCCGAATTTCAGCCTTGCGCCCTGATGTGCTCTTGCCGGCGGAGACGCTAGTGGACCTGCTTCGGCCACTAACGCGTGACGACCTCGAAGGTTCTCAGCTCGTCAACCGCAAGTTCTCTCGCGCCTCGACGGCCATCTTCAAGTCTGGAGACGTTCCGCCGAGGCATATCGAGCACATTTCGGTGATGAACTCGGAGCACGAGTGCGACGCTGGCCGCGCCACATTCCTCTGCATGAACGCGACGCGATCCTCCACCGATGTGGGAGTATCGGGCGTGCTACACTGGTGCCTGGGAGTGGAGTGGCTCGCAAACGTGATGCGATTCTCGGTGGTTAAGAAGATCGACCTCATAGGTAAGAACTTTACGTAAACGTACAAATGGATTAAGTTTGTTGCTTACCCCGACAAATATCAATAATTTTGGCTCGGTATGGATTTTGTCGTAAACAGGCGCATTTAAACCGGCTTAGATCAAGTGCCATGACGACATTAGGCGCTTGACTCATGCTAATTACTTCGGCTAATCGTTGTCTTCGCGACGTGTATGATCTGTTCTGCGTTTTAGGCCGCGACAAGATAAACGTCTGGGGCATTACTCGCGAGATCTGGAGCGGCTTCTTGGATACCTTCCGAGACGCCATGGTCGACAGTCTACGCCTATACTGCATCAACTTCTGCCCATTGACTGCTGCGAACATCGACCGCCTTGCGACCCTGAACCTGCGCACAGAGCTCTACTTTTCCGCCAGTCTAATGCTCTCGAAGCACATCACCGACGACTTCCTTCGAAAGCTCTCGCGAATGAACCTCTCTCAGGTGACACTCAACGGCTCAGTTCCGGCGGACAAGGCGACGTTCGACGCTAGTGATGACGGCGTCCTCGCTCTTTGCTTCCCCGACGACCGTCCACGCACCGAAGGCCGGTTATCGCTTGATAACGTGGGCCTGACGGAAGCGTTTTTCGGAAAATTCTTGCAGGTAAGCAGCTTGCAAACTGATGAACAGTACCCGGGACTATGGATCGGTAACCGTCACCCGTACCCTACTGATCCACCCGTACCGTACCGAGCAGTCCGGTACGGCAGTACTGGCCGTACAAGTGCACATATCGAGAAAACTAGAGCCGTACCATACTCCGTACCTATAGTACTATAGTATAGTACTATATACTAGTATAGTACCTATAGTATTTGCACTTGATGTTTGCCTCATGTGTACCTTTTTAGAAGTGCCAGGCAGCGCCGGAGGGCCGTCCCTTCGTGAAGTGCCACGTCCACCCAGTGCCCGCCGGCACCGAACGCGAAATCATGACGCTGAATCCCACTCGTCACGTGGACGAGAACGGCGACATCTTCTTCTTCTTCGAAGGAACGGGATGCGCGTTCGCCATGTGCCGATCGAAAGTCCCAGAAACTGTGCTGTGCAGATGCAGTTAAAGTGCACGGTTGTATGGCAATATCTGTTGCCTTATTGGGTATGTTAGGCATTCTGTTGGACGTTGTTTGTAACTTTTATGCTTCTTGGAAAAAGCAGACGTTGTGATCGCATTTTGATTACTCTGAGTGGTTTCTCGGAATGGAGTATTGTCACCTTGACCGTGGCACCAAGGTCACTTTAAAGCAACTCCGCTGCTTCTACTGATTAAAAGCATACTCTCTTGGCATCCGCGGACAGTTTCCCCGGTAGCAGAATCGGGAAACGGAATGAAGCTAGTGACTCATCCCGTAGAAAAATAGCGCAAGAGCGCATAAAACGTGGCTTATCATTAATTTGACGACTTTGAAGTGAACTTTCGTAAAGCATTATGACAAGGAATATTCTCCATTCTTATCATGTAGCAGAAATGATTATCTCAGCCGTATGAAAACGTCTCAGTGTATGGAAGTGTGGTTTAATGAAGAAATTTGAGAACTAGTTAGAAAGAACCAGTTAGTGAAACTTGAACCATCCTTATTACCTGCAGTGCTGTCGCTATGTCGGTAACGACAAAGATTAAGCTACCCCATCATGCTTGGTACCGTTCGATATCCTCTGAAAAGTTGAGTAAAACTGAAAAGTTTCAGTTCAATCGGTTGGCTAGAAAAAAGTTACGCCGCTAAGCCCCAAGTTTGCGTGATTCTTCCATGCGGCAGCGAACGCTATAAGCATGCGCTTAGCGGGTAAGAAGGAGACCTTCTACCAAATCAAGCTGGTCAGGGAAGGGACAGGGGTCCTGCTTACATGCGATAGCGATCGGGATTCACACATACGCATAGCGGGTAGGAAGGAGATATTTTTGTCTAATGACTCAGGATAGTGTTTTCGTGCATATTTTGTGAATCCAAAAAAGCGCCTGTTTTTGCATAGCGGATCGTTCAGCAGGTCAGGGCTTTCATGGTTCTTAGGTACATGCTTTAGCGAGCCCGCTATAGCATGCGCCCCGTAGCGAAAAGGCAGGAGAAATAGAGCACATGGGTTATTCTACTGAAATAACGCACGTTTAACACGCATTTGACACAAGTAATCCCCAATAGCGGCGCCGGCTGTGAAGCGCAGTCCAGCCGCTAGTTTCAAAGTAAATGAACCACTAACTGGACCGGGGTAGAACAAATTCTGGCTAAATCCGGAGCAGGGCAAAAGTGTACACGAATAGGGGCTTCGGAAGAAGATAATTTTAGGCATTCTAAGCGTCTCCTTTAATTAACAACTGTAAGAGAAGGTTTTCTACAATGCTTTTGCATGGGCAACCGAAAAAACACGTCCAGATGCTTCTAAAAAGTCAGCAACAAGCGCAGACCCAAAAACGCACTGAAGCGGAAGTGTAACAGCCGAGTTACCAGCAAAAAAAGCCTACGACACCCCAGATTCCCAGGACGTCTCCGATCCAAGTACTAATGGAGCCCAGCGCTGCTTGACTTGCCAGATCGGACGGGATGGCGTACGCTCAGCGCGGTATGGTCGTAGGCGAGGGGCTCTGCGAGAATCGGAGCCATGTGGCGAACGGCCGGGAGGACGAATGGACTCTGTGGTGGTCACAACCAAGCGGCGGTGACGGATGCGAACCGCTAGTAGAGACGCCAGAGAGTGGCGCCCGGCTTTGAATGGACGCCCGCTAGTGAGTAGTACATAAGACGCTTAGACACGGAAAACACTGTGTGTCCTTGTGCGTTTCCCCCACTTGCGCACCTCGTTCGCAAGCTAAAACTTAAGCGCCAGATGTGCTGAATATGAGCTGTCTTCTTCGGTTTAAATACCCAGATTTGAGGTACTTAACAGTTCCAGCTCGGGCCCCAGCCTGTGGCGGAAAATAAATTTTGGAACGCACTGCCGCAAGGCGGTGCAATTAAGCAAGAGGACCCAGTCTTTCTGGTGGTGGTTGATGCTCGTTGGCGCATGGTTAAAGTCTCAAGCTAACATTGCTTAGGCTGTGTACTGAGCTATACCTGTGCTACCACGAAGACCTGGTGCCATTCTAGCGAGGGTTTTTGGTGCTAGATGTACCAAGAAACGGAAGTATCCAATCGACTTGCGTGCAACTTCACCACCATAAGTCCGCATAATTATAATTGTTTTTAAGCCAAATTCTTCAGGCAACATGCAAGGGTGACACATAAAACGACTTGGCAGAATTGCTAAAAACACGGCTCTCTATGGCGTGACGTCTTGCACGCTAACAGCGAAACTTCATCCTTTACAGTTTATGCCACTGTGCCAGCGTGTCAACCTATGCAACATCGGCCGTGTCCAAAAATTAAGCTCACTCATCGCAATATTCGATTCCTGGTTCTTATGGTTGCGGTGACTAAGTCGTTTTCGGCTAGAGGGCCTCTTACTTCCCGTTTTCCGACATCACAAGCCGCTTGATCCCGCAGCGACAACCAGCGTCGACGTGGCTAACTGTCCGCTTACTTTGCTGGCTTAGCCACGTGCGTTACTTAACGATTTTCCTTGAGCTCTTAAGGTGCTCATAGTCCGTTGATGTTTGTAAGAACTGTCTACTGGCTATTTGTACGTCTTCTTGCTACTGAAAATACTATAATGCAAAAAGGCTTGTGTCGAAAATTGGGTTTGGTTACCAAGAAAGAACTTTTTTCCGCCATACTTGTTCTGCGTCCATAGAAAGACGAATCGTTTGTGCGTTCTCAACTTTGTATGCAAAATGCACTTGCCGGCCTACGATATGTGTACCTCTGTCACGTATTTTACAAGTTCTGGGCTTAGGTCTTCGATGGAAACTCGCAGCAAAAAGCGCCTTCGTCTTCTGAACACTCCGGGCAATTCCGGTCTGAGCAGCAACGTAAGCTGTCCAAAGTGTATGCTGGAGTAACGTACGATTTTAGCAAGATGATAACGTACCGGAATCAACGAGCAAGACTAGCCAGAAGCGTCAACATGCGGTTGAGGAGGCAGCGGCTTGCAGTACGAAAGTAAGCCTTGTTTGACGTTCACGAACCAGCATATCCTGTGATTTTAGCGTGCCAGAAAAGACGCTCCTTTTAAGCTCAACATGGCTGGCGGCAAACGGATGGCTGACAAACGTAAGAGTCAGCTTGGCATCTTTTGATTTTTGAGACGGCAACAAGATTCAAGACGTATTTGACAGCATCCTAAATTTCAGCCTTGCGCGTTGACCTGCTCTTGCCGGTAGAAACACTCCTGGACCTGCTCCGACTTCTGCCTCGCGACGACCTCGAAGGTTCTCAACTCGTCAATCGCAAGTTCACTCGCGCCTCGAGGGCCATCTTCAAGTCTGGAGACGTTCCGCCCAGGAAGATCGAGCGCATCATGATGTCGAGAAGCAGGCACAACAGCGGCACCGGTTCAGCGAGTGTTCTCTGCATGCTCGCAAAGCGGTCGGAGACCGATCTCGGTGTGACGTGTTCGCTCCACGGGCTCTTCGCCGTGGAATGGCTGGCGCGAGTAATGCGATTCTCGGAGGTCGACGAGGTAGACGTAGCCGGTAAGTACTTCGGTGACAAGCAACGTCTCCAGCGATAGCAAATCATGAATTTAGCACATATAAAAAGACAGAATCCTTGTAAATGAACCTTTCTAACTCCTTGTTATAACCAGTAGCTACGAATATCTATGTGCGAGAAAAGGACGAATCTTTTAGGTCCCAACGAGTTGGACCTCTGGGGCATTACTTCGGAAATCTGGCATGGGTTGGTGAACGCATTCCGCGGCGCCGTAATGGACAAACTACGCTTCTTCCGCATCAACTTTTGCCCACTTGCGGCCGAGGAAGTGCACCGCCTGAAGACTCTCAACGTGCGTACTGAAGTCAGCACTTATTGCTGCCACCTGCTCTCCAACCAAATAACCGACGCGTTCCTCCTGAATCTGTCCAAGATGGGCGTTCCAACGATCAAACTCGACGGATGCGTTCCGGTGGACAAGGCCACCTTCCAAGCGGGCAACGATGGCGCCCTCGCATTGTGCTTCCCTCATGTGGAGCCGGGTCAGGCAGAACGCACACGCCTGGTCGTTCATCTTCCTGCGCTTGCTTTAACGGAAGAATTCTACGCGAAGTTCTTGGAGGTAAGCACCATACTTGTACCTGTAGTGAGTTGGCAGGGTCCTCAGAAGGCCTTCCCAAAAGAACATCCCCACCCATCGTGTCGGCAGTAGCCGCGGGTAGGTTAGAGGTGCTGTAAAATGTGATCGCCCAAATGGTCAGTTTTTACGGCGCAGGTTCAGCACACTAGAGTTCGGCGCCCGTACCAAGGTACGGGCCAAACCCGTACCCGTATAATACGGCACGGCAACACGGCACGGCCTCGAAAAAAGCCGTATTACACGGGTCAAGCCGTACTACGGGCCGTGTTTTATGCCGTGTTCGTGTATACGGCTTGTCAATTTTTTTACCCACCACGGTACGGGTTTGGCACGGGGTCCCAGCGCCGATCACTACAGCACACGTTTCCGTACCGTACCGTACTGGCACAGTACGGAGTACGGTACGACATCACTCTCTGGATGAGATGACTATTACGGGCCGTAGTACGGCTTTGATACAGGCCGTACTGTACTTTGCGGTGGTGGCCGATACGGTACGGAGTGCGGTACGGCGGTGTCGGGTCTAAACTTGTGATTGATCCCTCCAGGCCAAGATAGTTCCGAACAGCCCTTGCGGCACCTACCTCCTTATCCTTTCAGAAGTGCCATCAAGCGCCGGAGGACCGTCCCGCCGTCAAGTGCTACTTCACGCCGATCCCTGCGGACGCTGAGCCCCGGATCGTGGCGTTGAATCCCGCAAATCGCTATGACGACGAAGGCGACGTTGGCTTCTACTTCCACGGAGCCGGGTCGGTGTTTTCCATTGTCCGTTCAAATGTGCAGCAAACAATGTTGTGTAAATGCGGCTGAACATGCCTTGCACAGAGTGTGACAGCACGTGCCGTTTGTCTTGTCTGTAGATTTTTTGCTCATGTTAGTTGCCGCTATAAACTTTCTCTACGTTCTCTACGAAGAATAAAATAATTCAAGAAAAATGTTTGCTTATTCCAGGAACCCGAGCTGCGTTGACACTGTAGAGGCCCAAGTAGGGTCCAACAAAGGAATTTGGTATGATTTGTCGCACAGCTGCTACTTTTTAGGTCAGCAAAATCGTCTAGGGGAGTGGTCTCCTTGCAAGAACGGAGTTCCCTTTCAGCACTTTCCTGACTTAAGCATGTTAAGCGGGTTAGCTTAACAATTAAAAATTTGTTCTGGACTGGTATATCCATTGTAATTTTCCTCAGCTGACTTTTTACAAGCGCTCCATACAGCGACATTTTAACCGCCGATAGTTACTCTTTGTCCATGCCAAAAAAAATGCAAAAAGCCTACGACACCCCAGATTCCCAGGACGTCTCCGATCCAAGTACTAATGGAGCCCAGCGCTGCTTGACTTGCCAGATCGGACGGGATGGCGTACGCTCAGCGCGGTATGGTTGTAGGCGACGCTTTTTGCGAGAAACTGAGCCATGTGGCGGACGGCTGGGAGGACGAATGCACTCCATGGTGGGTCACAACCAGGCAGCGGATGCGCCCCGCTAGAAGAGACGCCAGACAACGTGGCACGGTCAGTGAGAGAAGCACACAGTTGAACAGTGCGCAGACGCGTGCACATATGAAGTGACAGCGACTTCTTCGACGTCATCGCCGCTTCCGCGCCTCGCAAGCCGGCTCTAGACTGGAGTCCACATTTTTCGGGAACGTTTCAGATTCTTCGGTTTAAATACCCAAATTTGAGGTACTTAACAGTTCCAGCTCGGGCTTCGGCCTGTGGCTTAGACAAATTTTGGAACGCACTGCCTCCAAGGCGGTGCAATTTAGCAAAACGGTCCGTTGTTATTGCAGGGTACGCTTTCTGCCGCAGAACTGAAGTTACTGAAGTCAGGTTGTTTAGAAGCGCGCCATACCTCTGACTAAGGCCAAATTCGGATACTGAGCCCAATTTCTCGACAATCTGCCTACTTGAATTTGGGTCGGACCCGGCGTGAAAGCGTACCCTTTCCCTTAGTGAGTTTCCGAGATGCACGCTCCGTTCAATAATGGCCTTCGAGGGTCATCTTGCTTGCGCAATCCGTGTTTTCCCATTTCCCTTTCGCACTATCGAAAGAGCTCGGCCACCGGTCTTGTTTACTGGGTGTCTTGCTGACGCGAGGGTTTGTTTATTTACCGATGAGGTCAGCTGCTGGCTGAGCCTTCCACGCGTTACCTTTGCTTGCTTGTGTCTACCTGTGTGTCGGTGTCGTTTTGTTGGATTCGACGCACCATTCGAGCACTAGATTTTCTCACCAAAATTGATTGTAGTTGAAGCGTCTGCTAATAGCGGCTCATTATATCCGTTTAGATTAGCAAATAATGGCTTCGCGAGCAGTAGCTTCTGCACTATGCTTCCAGAATAGCCTCCGGCAAATTGGTAAGCACCTACTGTTGCATTCGTAGGATAACGATGAATATGTTAGACTTTGTTCTATCTTTACGGTTTTAATCGTTGTGTCTTCTAGTCTACCAACGTACGCTGTCAACGTCCTCGAGCGTGTTCGCCACTCGTGACCTGCAGAAGGGCAAGGGCCTCGAAGGCGTGCCGCCAATGACCGGCCAACATGCGGTGGGACGCGAAACCGTGAAAGAAGAACTAAAGAAGGAGACTGAGAAGATGGAGCGGAAGGGAGCGCTCAAGGAGGACAACGCAGATACGTGTGACATGGCGGAGAAGGGGCGCGAGAAGGCGAAGAATGCGGGAAAGCAGCAGAAGCAGTAGACGACTTGTAATTGTGTAGTTGTAAATATGTTTTAAAGTATTGTCAATAAATCTTAAAAATGAAGGCATATAGAGGGCCACGTGCTAGTATAGCTCCCAGTACGGCTATAGAGCAAGTTATTCTCCCAAAGCTTATTACCCAGCAGCTGCATTCTATTCGCGGAATGCCTTTTCGTTGTCCTTGCTGCTTTCGAAGTGCTTGTTTGTGCAGGTAGTCAAGAGTGCACCCGCGAGAAAGACTGAACACAGCTGGCGTGTTTACGCAGTCTCTTCTCCGACACCTTGTTTGTTTATCGGTAAGGGCGGCTCATCTGGACTTTGTTCTTTCGCATCCTGGGTTTTACGCCTAACGTTGTTCGCTTATCAGCCACATGTCGGCTGTTTCACGGAGGTCTTTCATATGTTCGGAACCGTCAGCAGAAAGTTTGCTACTCGGTTGCTTTCTGGCGAACTCATGAAATATTTTTGTTCCAGTCCAAGCCTAGTTATACTAACCAATAAATGCAGTCTTAGCAATCGCGTGCCGGACTGTAATACATCGGGTTATTTTCATTGTTGTTCCTCATTCACTTCCAGTGTTTAGTGCTAAAAATGGCTACGAATGCGATTAATTCGACCCTTCGCCTTCGAGGAAGCATGAGATCACTTGGTAAGCCGAGCAATCGTCGCTGCTTTATTACCCTCCGCTTGCAGCATGTTTTAAATGAACGGCAATCCCGGCTCTATACCTTCTCTTTCAGTCAGCCTGCGTGCCTTATCCGGCGCTACCCCTCCGTGGACCATTCGAGACATACAGAAAGGAAGCGGAATCGAAGAAGTTCCGCTCATGGGCGGACAGAACACACTCGGCGGTGAAACCGGGCAGAACGACTTGAAGAAGCGGAGCGAGAAGGTGGAACGCAAGACTAGAGCCGACAATTTCGACATGGCGGGGAAAGCGCGCGAGAAGGCGAGGAGCATTGCCGGAAGGCAGGCGAGGGAGGAGACGAATTTCTGATTTTACCAAAATGTAGAATATTGGCACAGCAGGGAAATAAATCTACCTTGATAGGCGAACGTCCAAGTCACAAAAAGCATATTAGGTAGGGGAAGATACATATTAGGAGTGTAGCGGAACACCAGAAATTTCGGAAATCCAAATACTGTCTTGGCCAACTCATGCTTGCCCTTGTTCCGCTCTTTGGCACTCTTCGTCAAAGGTCGATATGCGACTTTCAAAACTAATTTCGATATAGCGACATCCGAAACAAATTTCGATACACCACTGATAGGTAGAGACTTACATAGGCTGTGGCTCTAGCAAACGTCGGATGCGGCCTAGGTTTAAGGTAATCTCTTTCTCTACAACTGGTACGCCCTCTACTTTTGACTTCCTTTGCAAAGAAAACATGCACGTAAATAGCCGTTTATTCTGCATGTCCCATTGTCTGCGTCACTCTCACTATACGAACCGGCGCAAAGATCAAAAGCCGGTTCCCCTCAAAAGTTCACCGGCGGCTGCGTCACAACGATGAATGGTTTGATTCCTCGCGTCCTGTTAATCGCTTCTCGCGCAAAAATAAACATGTTTGGCGGACACATCAAGCCCCAGTGCGGGACGATATTGATCAGACCTTTCGTGTTTTGACACTCAGTGAGGTGCAAAATTTTGACGCGTTAGCCGCGAAAGTTCGTTTAGTGCGCTTACATTTTTAGCGTTTTACTCGTTTTTCTTCTTCTTTGCAAACAAGCAAAGCCGTTCTTGCAGCTATGGGACACAAACATAGCCATCACCGTCACCACGACGACAGTCATGTTAATCAAGCGCTAAATGAGGACATTCGTCGGACGTTCGACGAGCTCAGCAGCGACAAGCAGTCGGTCACCCGCGAAGATTTAAAGGCATGCTGCGCTTTCCGGCAGCGACATATTTCTCCAAGGTTTAGGCTAAGTTCGGCGGCACTCTCTCGACGGTTTTATGGGAATTCCTTTCCGACAAGAATGCCGAGAAACGGTCGGTAACGTCCGAGGAATTCTACAGGAAGGCACACTTGTTGTTGGTGCTATCGAAAGTCGAGTTCATCGAGCTGCTTCTGCCGGCAAAACGGCTTCTTGCAGCCTGCATCGAAGTGAATGACATCGAAGAACGCCCCGAGGACGGATCATTCTTGGACTCGTTAATCGCAGAAATGGTAAAGTTAGCGAATGTCCCTGGAGGCATCCTCGTGTACCGAGTTCATGCTTCAGCATCGAATCAATCTTGTTTCCTTCTGGGAAAATACTGAATCAATCTCTTGATGTTTCCGATAAGGTGAACTAAGACGGCAAAAAAACGGAAAGGAGCCGTTTTGGGCCGTGTTCCATTATGTAATAGGGCACCGAAGTAGGGGACGAAACAGCACCTAACCCTAGTGAGTTTTAGACATCCGCAGGAGAATCGGCCGAAGCGGTTTACGCATGGATTAATGGAAACTGCCCTCGCCTATGCGACACAGTGCAGGCTAAGGTTCTCGGAACGTTCAGCCACAGTCCTGAGAAGGTAGCCTAACTTGCTTCGAAACATTTGCCCTATGCTTCGCCATTGCAGGTTGGAGACTTTACTTCCACCATACTTACACCGGCACAGATCCTTATATTGCGCAACTGTCTCCCTATAACGGTGTACTTCGGGCCGAAAACAAAGGTATGCGTTCCTACGTTACCATAATAGGTATTACATGCCTGGCGTCCTTAGACGACAGAAGAAAGCGACGAGGAGGCTGACGCTGGCAAATATTGGGAGCCGTTATACGTCAGCAAGCAGCATGGTCTCAGTATTAACAGGTACGTTGCGTGAACTGTGCATACTTTCCTTGTAATGTGTACCCAAGGGAGTAACTTTTCAACCTGCTCAGTGAGGGTATGAAGCTAGGGGTGTTAGTTAGACGGAGCGACCTCCTAAACTTTGCAGGTTCGAAACATACGTATTCCATTACCGAGGACCCACGGTCGCTACGTTTAAGATGCTGGATGGAAGGATCTTCTCAATCGCTTGCGACGAGGAATGGAGGTAAGCGGTGTGCGTTCATGCGAAACGTTTGGTCAACTACATTTTTCAAGGCACCTGGACAAGAAGTTTGGTGGTCCGAACACAGTTCTCGTCCAGATCCTTCCCGCCTTCAAGCGCTACGACGCGAACGGCCCACCCATCTACTGCAATTTCAAGCTGAAAATGTCCCCATTCGGAATCATGTTTGGCACTGGTGACGAGTTCAAAGTGGACGAGGAAATGAGCAACGTGGCCGCTATCGAAGTGTGGGGCTGTGCCGGGTCAGAGACGTTCCAAAAGCAGAAGTCACAAAAGCTTTGGCTGCAAAAAGAGGCCGAAAAGAAGAACAAAGTGAGTCATGGTTTCCAAACGTTTTCAAGCATTGGTTTGCAAGTAGCCGATTTGACTCCTTGCAGATGGCGGCAGACGACTGGGAGGACAACCCGGACAAGCAGATAATGGAAATGCACGGTTTTCGCTTCTCCAACGAGCGCCAAAGGGACCGCGAACGGGACCGACTTTAGATCTACTTTAATTGCATACCCACTACGAGCAAATAGATCAGTTGCTTAATTAAATGTTTGTTTCAAATGGACAGTGATAAACTGGGACAAGACGGTTGCGAAGATTACATAAAGGTCTTGGGTAGAGACAGCGCTAGCAACCAAATAGCGGCATGGCGATGACCCGTCCCATGCACATATCGAAAAGGTATCGTAGTTGCCTATGCTCTCAGATGCTTTATTTAGGTGTATTGTGCATTTCATCCAAGGGCTGAATTGTCAAAGAAATTTACCAAAACCGAAGATCTTACATTTTTTCCAGGCGCTTTCCCCGCTCTACGTGATGCATCAGTGTCGGGCAGTGGGGGCTGACACAAACGCCGCGTTTGTCGTACTCCCGTCGTCGACTGCCCGCCTACAGCAGCCGGATACCGAGAAGAGCATCCGCCGGGGTTGCCGGATTTTACTGCCAATGCATTTACTGCCAATGCCCAAAATGCCTTTACTGCCAATCCCATTACTGCCAACAGATTTTACTGCCAATGCTTTTACTGCCAATGACGTTTACTGCCAATCCCTTTACTGCCAAGTTTTTACTGCCAATTTTCCTGGGTTTTTACTGCCAACAAAATGGACTTTACTGCCAACAAAATGTACTTTACTGCCAACAAAATGGACTTTACTGCCAATGGCCTTTACTGCCAATGTTTTTTTTTTAAATTTGTGATTGTGCTTTGTTTATCGCAGTACTGTTTTGTTCTGCCAAAGCCGTCGGGCTATGCGCCCATTAAGTGGCGCTTGAATTGGCGCTCGAAGAGCGTGCCAAATTGCTGTGCCTCTGGGCATCCACGGCGTCGACTTTCGCACACCACTGGCCGCTCGCTGATAAGCCAGTGATAAACGCACGCCCGTCGACCTGTGACCCTGCGTCCGAGGGGTCGCCGGTTGTGTGCGCTGTGTTGGCTGCACGGCCAACGTCCATTTTTCCTGAGAATTCTTGAGAGAACCGGTGGCTTTGGGGCAATTTCTGTGCGCGTGGACTTTTAGACCGGTGGCCAGAGGCCGTTTTCTGCACTTAGAGGGTGCCTAGCAATGTGTATCTAGAATGGGTCTTGACGGGTCCTACATCGACGTCGTCCTTCGCGACGTGCAATTCGTGCGGCACAAAGGAGGCTAAGGCATGAAGCTCAGCGACCGCCCTCACGATGTGCTGCGCATCGACTTCTGTGACCCGGCCCAGCCTTTACCGGCTAGCGGCAGCAATAACGGCGGTGACGATTTCATCGACGATTCCGTTTTCAACGATCCACAAGTCATTGCGTCTCTTTCCATGACTAAGTGACCTTCTGGCGCAGTTCCAGGCAATTGGCAGTAAAATGCATTAGCAGTAGAGTTCGTTGGCAATAAAATCTTAGCCCATTGGCAGTACAATCTTAGCCCATTGGCAGTAGAGTCTTGGCCGTTGGCAGTAAAATTCGTTGGCAGTAAAAGCATTGGCAGTAAAGGCATTTCGTTGGCAGTAAATGCATTGGCAGTAAACGTCGTTGGCAGTAAATGCATTGGCAGTAAACGTCGTTGGCAGTAAATGCATTGGCAGTACAATCTTGGCAGTAAAGGTCATTGGCAGTAAATGCATTGGCAGTAAAATCGGCGAACCTCCGCCGGTACTTCTTAACGACCAGCAGCGTATAGCAGCGTATAGGGAGCGTCGAGCGACGGAAGCGCCGCGTTAACGTAAGCAGTAGAAATTGTTACGTACTGACCATCATTAATGGGCAAAGATGCGAGGATCGAGTTGAGAATCGTGGGACCGATGACCATCACAAGCGGCGTCGTAGCCTGGGTTTCACGGTATGCGGATTTGTCGTCTGTGCGGCTGAGATTACCTGCAGCAAGAGTACCACAGTGAGTTGTCTTTGGAGCTTCCGGGAGGACTCAATGTCATTCATGCACCTCGAATGTCGCCAGATCATGATACTGCACCAAGTGACGCACATATACGACGACAGTTCGAGGAAGAGTGCTGTGATTCGAGTGGAAAAACCAGCAGAATTACTCTATATTCTTCATACGTTTAGCAATTAGAGCCGTATAATGACCGTTTTCGTAACGTCGTACATTGCGACTTGACCAGGGTCCTCACACGGAAAGGAACTAAGCACCCGTTCGCTGATTGGACGGATGTCAACCGCGCTAGGGACGATGTACAAGACGTTCGTTAGAGGAAACAAGAGCGTGAACACGCAGGCAAACGAAGCAAGTCCTGCGAATCCGAAATTTCCCACCTCGTGGGCCCTTAAACACGCGTTGAATGCGAGAACGGCCCAAACGTTTCACCGGCAAATCGCCAGATAGCGATACACCGCTGGGACGATCAGCGCCGTTGTCATGAGGTAAAACGAGTAAGATTGAAGCGTGAGCAGTATCAGCTTCCCTCCGAAAGGCGCACCAGCCAGAAGTCCGTTTACGATGGCAACCCAAAAACCGCCTCGGATCGCAAGCCTCTAAACTTCCGCACGTCGAGGTTTTCAACGATGACGAATACCATGTCCACGAGAAGGACAGTCGTGGTGTGGAACAGGCCGCATGCGGATATGAACAGTAAAACGCGGCGGTAGGCACGCAGCTGCTCGACGTTACGATAGGTCAGCAGCCAGATTATCAGGCAATTTAGGAAATAGTTCGATGCAACGATCGCGCATTGAGCAGCGAAGTGGTTAGGCGAAATGCATGGAAGTTTCATTTTCGTACTGCTCGTTGACAAACTAACGCTTCTGTTAGAACACGTTGCATTGTGACCCGCGGTTAGTCCGACAATAGCTGATACGTTCTCGTAGACGCACCAGCTAAGAGTTCATGTTTTATAGCCGCCCTGCTACCTGCGCGGGAAGGAAATTCGCCACGCTCATTCAGGCGTGATGCTGCGCATGCTGTTTCGTTGGTCAAGCTTCTGCTGGCGTTAAGCATTCGTTGCATAGATTGGGCGGGTAGCATACTAGGTTTGTAGTTAGACTGCCCGGCGTAACAAAATTCAGTGTTCCATTTAGGTACCGACGATGTTAATCGCGGCGTATGTCATATATCAGCGTAATTATTCGAAGGAGCATGTAGGTCTCATGGTTCTAACACACGCCACAAATAGCGGTTTGACGTTAAGCGGACTTGAGAGATTTTCGTACGTCGGCATCGATGATTTGCTGGATGGGAGCATAGATTTCCCTGGCCGCTCGGAGTCCCCACACGAAGTCCATATGGTTGAAGTCCGTGAGTTCAACGCTTTGCTGGAAAGGATTAAAAGCGTCTAGCCATCGCTGAGTATCCGAGCGTCGTACCTTGAGATACTCGGGCTTGATCACCTTGAGCAGGTAGTTCTGGACGTCCTTCTTGTCCGCGATCCAGTCAGTGTCGCTCCAGTACAGGTAAATCGGCACGTTGTCCTTGCCGAAGTCGTAAATCGGTGGCGTTGACTGAATGAATCAGGCGACACTGTGATCGAACATTCCAAATTTACCTGTCCGTAGTGCTCGATATTCTCCTTCTTGCTCCAGTAGTCGTACTTCTGAACCTTCCCACTTTTCGCCATCTGCGCCCAGTGCAGGACATTCTGCGTGGAGGTTCCGGCCGGCATGTGCGAGAGATACACCGAGGTCCGACTCTAAAACTGCTGTTGTTCAACGAAGGATGTAGGGTTGCAAAGAACAAACTGATTGCAAATTTTGGGACTTTTTTAAACAAAATCGAAATTTATACTTAAGGAAAAGGCTTATTTTCTTTCTTTAGTTATTGTGCATATAATACGGAAAATTTATATGAGCCAGGATATTTTTTCCATTTTCCCGATCCCGGGAAAAATGTAAATCCTAGGCTCTAGCAAACCCAGTGAGGTGGATGTCGTCAAGGGAAGTCACAACGTCGATCTGTTCACTTCCTGGACTTACCACGTTGAACTGGTTGCTTTCCGGCCCGAACAGGAGAAAGACGAGATTGTCGCATAGCGGTGCGGTGCTCGAGCCGCAGAACGTCTGCGCCACAAGCTTCATGAACCAGTTGTTGGGCAGGAACTCTCCTTGACCGAGGATTTCGAACAACAGCTAAAGTGAACTCCCGCACGGCCTGCGTTAGACAGGACCCGAAAGACTTACGCGAGCACCGTAGTAGAAGAATTTCGCCAGGAACGCCATCAGTCCTTCCATGTTCTGTACCTGCCCGACGGGTCCAAGTGCGAAGAACTTCTTGATCTAGAAGGGCACAATGAACTGTTTGCGTATGACCTGATCAGCCCACCTTTGTATGGAAAGTAGGATCCTCGGCAAGCTTAGCAAACATGATGAGAGAGCCTTGTGAGTGTCCGACGTAGTAGAGGCTGTCTTTGCCAGTTACGTTTAGCGCTGTGCCTATTAGCGCGTCCAAGTCGTACTGAACCATCTCGTCGAAGCTGAACCTCTTGAGAATGAACATTTGCTGCGGAAGTGGAGCTCACCTGAACTGCCAGAACGCATGCTCGTCCGGATCGCTGTTGACGCTAAGCCGACTGTAAGTGTTGCCGCGAATGTTCCCCATCCAAACGTCGTAGCCGGCGTCGGCGTATAGGAACCCTGAATTCACTAGTCCTATTCCCCTAGCGCAATGAAAAATTGTTCGAAAACGAGTCAAGAAGACAACTGTCTAACCTGCAGACTGCGGCGGAAGATTCGCAACCCAGTTCGAGCTGGCACACTCGAAACCATGTTGGAGGAAGATGATTTCCTTCGAGACGTTCGTTCCTGGTTTCTCTACAATCAGCCGTTTTAAATCCAAGCTTAAGAAGCAGTCAAGAATGCTCGAATGCGTACGCTACCGTTTTTCCCATGCGGAATCCGATGAAGGGTCAAGATATAGCCGTCCGTAGTGACGACCGAATGTTCCTCCACCGGGTACCCCCAGTAGCGAATAATCTCTGGCTGAACAAAAGTTGCTTTAACTTCCCCAAGCGGTTATTACCGTTGTTAGATTAGCCTCTGGTGGAATCGAGGCAGAAGCCGTCAGTGCGATGATGGATACGAGAAGCACGGCATTTAAGGAGACGCCGGCCATCATGCACTGAGTTGCAAGCCACGGGCTAGTGCTAACTACGATGCTTTAGGATGGGCTAAAGTAGGCAAGCTGGCTTGAACAGGTGCCCTTGGATGTGGTTCAACTAGTCAAAAATGTCGGCTTATATGTCTAGCATGTGCCTATAAGCCGACGTCGTGCTTATCAGCACCGCTTGTGCGTATTTTCTGTCCGCTGAAAGCACGAATAAACCCTCGACGCATAGTTGCGTGTCTCAAATTAAACGTGTGCAATAAGTGAGAATAAGGCTTGTTGGCTTTAAAATAGAGGAAGGTAACGCATGTGATCGCTTAAACCAATGCGTACTGATCTGCTTAACTTACGTAACACATTTTAATATAGGTTGAACATTTTTGGTTCGGAAGCTCCTTACCCGGTTCTTCCAAGAACTTAGAGAAAACTTATTGGAAACATAGCCTTAGCGTGTTAAAAGTTTACCTACGTGCTCGAATACTATGATACCTGTGGAACGTTAAAACTGCGACTTGTTCGTGCTGTGGTGATATAAACGACCTGCGTCGAATCTAGTTTGTCGCATTTGTGTCTACTGCCGACTGACGCACACGCGCAAACTCAAGGCAGGTCAAAGAACAACGATGAGGTCCACTACAGTTGGCAGCAAAGTGAGAGCTTTATCAAAGCGTCACAAGACAAACGTCTCAACCTTATTGTCTTGGAAAATGCTTTACGCCACAGAGGCCGGCAGGTACAGGCCTTCATTCAAGAAGCGTCTAGCGAAGCTCGCGACCATTGGATCTGAAAGGTATTTTTACAAGCGATCAGCAGTCGTCCCACTCACCTCCTAACGCGGCATACGCCCATGGTAGCTTTTCGTGCAGGGCTGTTTTGGTCTGAGGACTCATCTTCTGGTACTGTTCAACAGCTTTTTTCGCCGCCTTCCGAGCACTGTCTACGGCCTATAAAGAAGCACGTAGCTGAGATTATCGCTGCCTCTTTCCCTACCTTTCCGATGAAAGCCTCGCCTTCAGGACCAGCTTCAGTGTTCAACTGCTGCAGTTTACTGCCGACTGCAGTCTGGACTTGCTGGGCGACATCGTATACCTGCGGGCTTTTTGCCTTCAGGGCTTGCATGAACTGATCGAAGGTCTGGTAAATGCTGTGCTCGGCTAGCACCTGTTTCGCGGCATCGATGTCGCTCTCTTCAAGCCTGTCAAGTGACTGCTGCAGGGCAACCGGAAGCTTCGCTAAAATGCACTTGCTCTAGAGCGATACACCGATTGAAACTTTACCTTTGAACGAATCTGGAATAAACCCGGTCACCGACGATTGGTTTTGCTTGACGGCGTCGGCCAGCTTTCCGATATCGCCTCCTTTCAGCAGTTCCCCAAGTGGGCCTCCTAAGGCTCCTTTAATCAGCCCTTCTAGTCCGGATCCCCCAGTAGCTCCTTGAATAATCCCGTCGATCCCAGCGCCCAGGTTGCCGGGAATTAGCTGACACGTGGCAAGGGAGGCAGCCGTTGACAGAATCAATAATGTTGGTCCAGACATTGTTTTGATGGCCCTGCATATGACATTCGCTGTTATTAAGTGGTATAAAATTAAAAGCTAAGACGCGCAAAGCGGGCGCCTCCGACACTCTCTCACAGATCGCTATTCCAACACGCAGACTTAGCAAGCCTCATTTTCAGGTCTTTCAGCTGCCTTTGACACTCTACACTCAAAAGGGTACTGAGAAAGGCTATGTATCCAAATGAAAAAGTTTCAAAGCTAAAAACAGAGCAGACTCTACGACGCCTACGGATTAGCTTAAGCAACAGCACATGAAACAATAACGTCATCGAGTACGTAAGCGCACAAAGTCGCTGCAACGGAATGCGTTCTCCGTGGACAATTAAACGAGTGTTTGAACAGATGGTGCGCCGCCTAGCCTGAACCTATTGTTTTGTTAAAATGCATGTTTCCGCCGAATGACAATCGACGCCAACGATGTCGTAACAGAAATCGGTGCCTCAACCACAGCTATGGATTATGAGCACTAGGGCTCATGATAATTCACCGAAGTGATCTATTCGTTGAATAGTGTGCAAAAGCAAAACGTAACTGTGTCGTGAAAAAAATTTCGGGACAAAGATGTGAAGACAAAACGAAGTCGAGAAAAAATTAGACTGTGTTTCATGCGCCTTCGCCATCGATGTTCTCGTTGTCCATGAAGACGTCGTAGTGTTGTCGCGCAGCGTTGGCCTTACCGACTGGGATGTACCAACTGGGTGACAACATACCGTCGTTGTTGTTGGCGGGTGACGATGATGCTTTCGCGTTTTCGCCCACAAAAGGATCGCTACAACATGCTGCTGTTGTCCATCTTCGCCACTATGTCAAACGAGAGTTTCCTAAATGTTCGTTGCTTTCTAATCGAAAACACCAAAGTTATCGTAACACGAAGAGCGGCGCAAACATGGAAATTAAGAATCTCGCTATTATGCGATTTCTTGTTGCGAGGGCCGTTATTTGTGTATTTGGGTTGTTTGGCAGCCCAACTCCTTCGTGCTGCAGCGACGCAGCTGCTAGCGCTGTCTCCCCCGTTCCGTCACCGCACGGCAGAAAAGCAGTCAGCTCCCAGTGTGAGAGCCGGAAAGCGATAGAGTGCAAAGGGACCGGGCTGATTAATGAAAGCCGAAGCGCTGTCGCATTGGACGGCAATCACAATCACCTCGAGTTGTTATGGGGCCGGGTTTTAAGGCTTTCCCATACTTCCTCCAGAACGAGGGTTTTTTTTTTTTTGAAAGACTGCGCTTTCAATTCTGGCTCATGTCCCCTTGCAATCCGTTGAGCTTTCCCTTAAACTAACATAGCACTGCATGGATAACATTGGCCTGATTCTGCCTTCAACTTCTTAGCGGCATATATGTAGGTATGCGCAGACACCGATAATGAAGATGATGGAAGTCTGCAGATTCTTTTTCGTTGAGTAATTATGACTTATTTTTATGTTGCGGACTAACAAAAAATATTTGATTACCCATACATTTAGTGCATCCGTTAATCTAGGAAAACTTAGCATCGATGGCGTCAACACTTAGCCACTCTGCTATTCACCGAATAATGTTTCTCGTCGAGAACTACGACCTTCATATCAGCCAAAAAGAGATGACCGACGCGAGTTCTCTCCTACCGCCGCCGCGACGGTACGTGCCGGAGCTGGAGCGAATGAACTTTAAGTGGGCGGTAGTGTACGACCTCTACAGAAACATCGCGCCAGCACCGCCACTCGGCTACCTCGATTCTCTGGAACTGACCCTCGTAATCAAGGGCGCAGTAGACGACGCTGACGTGCGCGCCATTTATTCGCATGGGAGGCCAATGGAGTTCTGGGGCTGTCCACGTCTCTTCGTGTCCAAAATAGTCGAGGTCAAGAGACGCCATTTTAAGTAGTGACCGCAAATTTCCGATTTTCAGGCGTTCATTGCGCTGCACGAGGAACCGACGTATCTCGACGTGACAATCACTGTGCTGCACGGCTATGGTGCAATGAGGCCGTCGGAGGCATGGCCGCAAGTCTACAAAACTTATCTGCCCTGCTATGGCTGTAACACGGTTAAGACTGTCGAGGAACGAAGCATTCCCCGCCCGAGAAACCCGTAAGTTCGTGACGTTATCATTTTATGACACGGTGCTATTGACTTTCTTTTGTTGTGATTCAGACGAGGCGGAAGGTCGGAAAATACCTTCGGGACAGTGGATTTCGCGGTAGAGACGTTCCATGTTTCTTCAAAAAGCTTCCGCAAGCGGCTGAATGTGGAAATGCATTACCGGCTCAAACAAGGATGGCCGCAAAGCGAGCAAAAGTACGCGCATGGACTAATTTACCCGCAGTAAACAGTAATTTAGACATTCTTCTGTTATGCACAAGATAGTTATTCGGTTGGCCAACGAAACCTGCTCCTCTAAAGGAAGACAAACCGCCATTGTTGTGAATCGTTCTCGGTTAGCCTATCGGACATTTCCTTGTGCGATTTAAAGACATGTGTTGCAGAGCAACCCTCTTACTTCAACCGGACTATGCACCTGAAGTATTCGGCTTCCTCGACCGTGCACATGTGGGCTCATCGCTGCTTGCCAGCCGTGTCCTTCACGACCTGCTTTGCCAGCTCAATCAGCGCCTTCCGGTGCACCACCTGAAGTGTGCCTTTGAGCCAGAATTGCTTGTACGTTCCGTGCAGTCTTCTGGTCTACGTCTTCCACCTTTATTCTTACTAGAGTTTCGCAGTCCGTACTACGGTACGGCCCGTACCGTACTCCGTACCGTACAGGTACGGTACGGAGTACGGTACCAGGGATCTCAAACCCCCTGGTTCCAGGGGGTACCCCCTGGATTTGGTTTTTTGCCCCTGGTTTTCGTGAGCGAATNAGCAGTTCCCCAAGTGGGCCTCCTAAGGCTCCTTTAATCAGCCCTTCTAGTCCGGATCCCCCAGTAGCTCCTTGAATAATCCCGTCGATCCCAGCGCCCAGGTTGCCGGGAATTAGCTGACACGTGGCAAGGGAGGCAGCCGTTGACAGAATCAATAATGTTGGTCCAGACATTGTTTTGATGGCCCTGCATATGACATTCGCTGTTATTAAGTGGTATAAAATTAAAAGCTAAGACGCGCAAAGCGGGCGCCTCCGACACTCTCTCACAGATCGCTATTCCAACACGCAGACTTAGCAAGCCTCATTTTCAGGTCTTTCAGCTGCCTTTGACACTCTACACTCAAAAGGGTACTGAGAAAGGCTATGTATCCAAATGAAAAAGTTTCAAAGCTAAAAACAGAGCAGACTCTACGACGCCTACGGATTAGCTTAAGCAACAGCACATGAAACAATAACGTCATCGAGTACGTAAGCGCACAAAGTCGCTGCAACGGAATGCGTTCTCCGTGGACAATTAAACGAGTGTTTGAACAGATGGTGCGCCGCCTAGCCTGAACCTATTGTTTTGTTAAAATGCATGTTTCCGCCGAATGACAATCGACGCCAACGATGTCGTAACAGAAATCGGTGCCTCAACCACAGCTATGGATTATGAGCACTAGGGCTCATGATAATTCACCGAAGTGATCTATTCGTTGAATAGTGTGCAAAAGCAAAACGTAACTGTGTCGTGAAAAAAATTTCGGGACAAAGATGTGAAGACAAAACGAAGTCGAGAAAAAATTAGACTGTGTTTCATGCGCCTTCGCCATCGATGTTCTCGTTGTCCATGAAGACGTCGTAGTGTTGTCGCGCAGCGTTGGCCTTACCGACTGGGATGTACCAACTGGGTGACAACATACCGTCGTTGTTGTTGGCGGGTGACGATGATGCTTTCGCGTTTTCGCCCACAAAAGGATCGCTACAACATGCTGCTGTTGTCCATCTTCGCCACTATGTCAAACGAGAGTTTCCTAAATGTTCGTTGCTTTCTAATCGAAAACACCAAAGTTATCGTAACACGAAGAGCGGCGCAAACATGGAAATTAAGAATCTCGCTATTATGCGATTTCTTGTTGCGAGGGCCGTTATTTGTGTATTTGGGTTGTTTGGCAGCCCAACTCCTTCGTGCTGCAGCGACGCAGCTGCTAGCGCTGTCTCCCCCGTTCCGTCACCGCACGGCAGAAAAGCAGTCAGCTCCCAGTGTGAGAGCCGGAAAGCGATAGAGTGCAAAGGGACCGGGCTGATTAATGAAAGCCGAAGCGCTGTCGCATTGGACGGCAATCACAATCACCTCGAGTTGTTATGGGGCCGGGTTTTAAGGCTTTCCCATACTTCCTCCAGAACGAGGGTTTTTTTTTTTTTGAAAGACTGCGCTTTCAATTCTGGCTCATGTCCCCTTGCAATCCGTTGAGCTTTCCCTTAAACTAACATAGCACTGCATGGATAACATTGGCCTGATTCTGCCTTCAACTTCTTAGCGGCATATATGTAGGTATGCGCAGACACCGATAATGAAGATGATGGAAGTCTGCAGATTCTTTTTCGTTGAGTAATTATGACTTATTTTTATGTTGCGGACTAACAAAAAATATTTGATTACCCATACATTTAGTGCATCCGTTAATCTAGGAAAACTTAGCATCGATGGCGTCAACACTTAGCCACTCTGCTATTCACCGAATAATGTTTCTCGTCGAGAACTACGACCTTCATATCAGCCAAAAAGAGATGACCGACGCGAGTTCTCTCCTACCGCCGCCGCGACGGTACGTGCCGGAGCTGGAGCGAATGAACTTTAAGTGGGCGGTAGTGTACGACCTCTACAGAAACATCGCGCCAGCACCGCCACTCGGCTACCTCGATTCTCTGGAACTGACCCTCGTAATCAAGGGCGCAGTAGACGACGCTGACGTGCGCGCCATTTATTCGCATGGGAGGCCAATGGAGTTCTGGGGCTGTCCACGTCTCTTCGTGTCCAAAATAGTCGAGGTCAAGAGACGCCATTTTAAGTAGTGACCGCAAATTTCCGATTTTCAGGCGTTCATTGCGCTGCACGAGGAACCGACGTATCTCGACGTGACAATCACTGTGCTGCACGGCTATGGTGCAATGAGGCCGTCGGAGGCATGGCCGCAAGTCTACAAAACTTATCTGCCCTGCTATGGCTGTAACACGGTTAAGACTGTCGAGGAACGAAGCATTCCCCGCCCGAGAAACCCGTAAGTTCGTGACGTTATCATTTTATGACACGGTGCTATTGACTTTCTTTTGTTGTGATTCAGACGAGGCGGAAGGTCGGAAAATACCTTCGGGACAGTGGATTTCGCGGTAGAGACGTTCCATGTTTCTTCAAAAAGCTTCCGCAAGCGGCTGAATGTGGAAATGCATTACCGGCTCAAACAAGGATGGCCGCAAAGCGAGCAAAAGTACGCGCATGGACTAATTTACCCGCAGTAAACAGTAATTTAGACATTCTTCTGTTATGCACAAGATAGTTATTCGGTTGGCCAACGAAACCTGCTCCTCTAAAGGAAGACAAACCGCCATTGTTGTGAATCGTTCTCGGTTAGCCTATCGGACATTTCCTTGTGCGATTTAAAGACATGTGTTGCAGAGCAACCCTCTTACTTCAACCGGACTATGCACCTGAAGTATTCGGCTTCCTCGACCGTGCACATGTGGGCTCATCGCTGCTTGCCAGCCGTGTCCTTCACGACCTGCTTTGCCAGCTCAATCAGCGCCTTCCGGTGCACCACCTGAAGTGTGCCTTTGAGCCAGAATTGCTTGTACGTTCCGTGCAGTCTTCTGGTCTACGTCTTCCACCTTTATTCTTACTAGAGTTTCGCAGTCCGTACTACGGTACGGCCCGTACCGTACTCCGTACCGTACAGGTACGGTACGGAGTACGGTACCAGGGATCTCAAACCCCCTGGTTCCAGGGGGTACCCCCTGGATTTGGTTTTTTGCCCCTGGTTTTCGTGAGCGAATCCAGGGGGTATAGGGTCATATTTTTGCAGTAGTACTGAATTTTTCGTGTAGAAAGCCCATTGTTCCACTGAAATAAGTTGTTGGCTTCGCCTGCGGCGGGATAAACGCAATTTCCTTCGGAAATCACGTTTAATGTGTAAAAATTCTGCCTGCAACGGCGGAATTTTTCTGGCGAAGCATTGCTATGAACCGTTAATAAAGCTTAAATGTCTAAAAACAGTCCGAAAAATAACCCCTATCTAACACGATAGGGGTTATCACGTTAGCCACTTTCAACGCGACTTGTCCTACACCGAAGTACGCCGCTTCAAGCTTATCCTAAGGCTCTTATCAACTCAATATGGAATCAACGATATACTTTTAAGGGCCGGCCACGTATAATCCAGTCTTGTGAATCCTACTGGATGGCGGTTAGCCACTTTCAACGCGACTTGTCCTACACCGAAGTACGCCGCTTCAAGCTGCCGTCACCTGCTGGTGCAGAGAACGACTGCGGTCTGATACGTAACTACCTCGGCAACTGTTTCCGACTTGTTTCAAATGTGACCGATTTGATGGCACCTCGTTTCCACTTCACTTTCACCATCAAGATGCTCGCTAGTCTAACGGCTCGTAACGTCTCCGCTGGCCGCGTGGTACTCTATGCTGAGGATAAGCGTCTCTCCGACTACCGCTCCATGGACACGATCTTCGGCGAAATGCGAATAAATGAGCTCGATCTAACCTGCGAGGAGCACCGCTTTGTCGAGCTTATCAAGACAACCGATTTCTTCCGCACGCCAACAGTTCAACAGCTTCGAAAACTTACGCTGGCCTTAGTAAGCTTCCATCCAGTAACTAGCGTCATTTGTTTCTGTTAAGAGTGATCCATGGGATGATGAAGAGGAATCGAAGCCAGTCGAAGAAAACACCAAAAGCAAGAGCCCGCTCTGGGTGTCCGGAATTTATCTGCTGCGCAACTGCGAATACTGTCGAGTCGACTACGATACTGACCGTCACCTAGGATCGGTCGGACGCAAGATAGTTCAGATTTGCGAGGTACATTCTGATGTGATCCGAACCAAGCAACTTATGAGCGTAAACCAATAGCGAATGCAGGAGTTGGCGCGCTGGGCTTTGGGCAAGAACCAAACGTGCCCGTCTACCGGTCAATAATTTTAGGGTATTTGAGCGCGGAAGAATCGCAGACACCGTCAAGCACTTCGAGTTCAGGCCGGACAAGTCAAAAAGAATGAATTACGCGTTCAGCCGCGACAATCTAATCGTTTCGGCGATGAAAGTCGAAGGAAAGACGCAGTGGGATAGCATCAACTCTTTCAAATGGGACGTCTACCGCTTTCAAAACGAGAGCACATGCGAGTATCTTACTGCATGCGTTGGGCAACACTCACACACTGAAGGGCGAAGTCTATCCCGATGCCTCCTTCGCAGGGTTTTGACACTTGTGTCGTAGCATCCGTCTTGTCATTGTTCTAGCGTTACGTGTGATACCCCAGTTGTTGTTCCGATGGAGGCGTTACCCGTTCATTACATGTTTACCTGCGCTGCAGGGTCGATCATCAATAAAGCTTCTCGAGACTTGATCAACGGCATAAGTCACCATAGTGCACGTTAGCATGGCGCTTACGGGGCTTGTTCTTCAGGGTCCACGGCAATGTATGGGCCTATAAGCTGTAAACTTGTAGTTGCAGGCAAAACTGGTAGCGGTAATCGCTGCAAAATCTGTGAGCCACATCACGCATCGGAATCGCCCACGTATGTTTCTGGGAAATGAGGAGGTCCAAGCACAACGTAGAGCCGGCTATGCCGTCAACTGCCACTACCTCAGGTTCTCAGGGATATTGACCTGTGTTTTGCCACTTCACTAGTCTGGATTCAGGGAGCTAGTAAGGTAATACGGGGCGCCCTGACGCGACTCGCTCGACTGAGCCGGGTTTAGGCCCCCTCCCTCGCCCACGTAGTTGTGTTTATTCTAATGTGTGCGGAATGTTTCGAAGAGTGGTGCAACCTGCAGAGCTTTGATGCGTCATAGTAGGAATCGTTCTTCTCTTTGTGTCACAGGGCCCCTACCAGCATGATAGCGCTGAGTACACCGAACTTCGCGTTCCGACTGTTTTTCCACGATCATCCCACTGGTGGTGATAATTGCCTACTCTGATAATTTTCTAGGCATCACCCATCTGGCACATTAGCAATCACATCTTTGTGAGTAATTTTGACGAAGAGTGCTTATCGACCTTTGACTTTCGCCTACGGAGCGGCGTTAGTTGTTGTCCATCCCTCCGACATGCCTGTGTCTCGATTTGATGAGTCATCGCACGTGAGCCCGATGTGAGCCTCGTCCAGGAAATAATGACGCGTGCTAGAACTGTTTATCCTTTGTTGCTGTCCAATAACGGCAGCGAAGTCCCATATGTCGCCGGCGAAGTAGACGCAGTTCTCGCAAACACTTCCTTCGTTTCCTTTTCAGTACACTAGTCCGAAAATCGGTCTCCTGAACTGTAGCACTTGCACGGACACTGCAAGAAGCGGCAGCACGGCGTTTATCCATCGAGGTGATTCTTTTAAGGCGTCCTCACTTATGCGAGATTTTGACAGAATCCGAAGGCGCATGTACGCATGCTGCCTGCCAAGATAAAGCAAGAAACAATCCCGTATGTATGTCCAAAGCATGGAAGCTGAAAGCACTTTCCTAAAACTCCATTTATCCCCTTGTCGCAGATTCCTCTTGCATTGCCTGTTTCTCATTTTACGACGCCAGGTCCGAGTATTTTTTTGCTTATGCAGACTGACCAAGAAATTGGGCCACTGCTTCGTATGCGTCGTTTAGGTAAACTAACCAACGACTTTTAGAAAAATAACCGGCAATTAAACATTGCGGTTTACCAAGGGTTCTTTCATCTTTTCTGCCCAAGTAGCAGTTTCCGCGTGCGCTACGACACGAAATTCGGGAATGGTGCACACTTCGCCACGGGGTTTACTAAACCGACGCTTAAAGTCTTGCGGGTTATAACAAACTTTCGTAACTCACTAGTCTTTATAGTTCAAACGATGATATCACTACAGACCAAAGTTTTGTTGTCGTGTACCAGAAGTTTCGTGTTCCCCTATGTCGTAGGATGGCACTAGAGGGCTTCTCGGACAGCTAATTATCTTTTGCGAAGTGTAGTTTTAATTTTTTCGCGACTTTCAACCATCCTTTGATACCCGCAGATACCTACCACTGCGTCCCTTAATTTAGGCACTTCGTGCCGATGGCGTCAACTCTTAGCCTATCTGCTATTCACCGAATAATCTTCCTCGTCGAGTACGACGACCGTCCCATCCGCAAAAGGAAGAAAGCGAATGTGAACTACGCCCAATCCTACATGCTGAAATGTGTGAACAGCAAATGGAAGGTGGTCCACAAGCTCTACTCGGACACAAGCCTGCACCACCACTCGCCTATCTCAATTCTTTCGAACTGGCCCTCGTTCTAAAGGGTGAAGTCGACGACGCTGACGCTTGCTTCATCTTCGCGCATGGGAAGCCGATGGAGTTCTGGGGCTGCCCACGACTGCTCGTGTCAAAAATAGTCGAGGTATGGAGACGCCGCTTTAAGTACTGAGAGCAAAAGTCGACTTCAGTCCTTCAATGCGCTGCAGGAAGAACCGATG
>JNEY01000591.1:100177-114818 GCA_020875895.1 Aphelenchus avenae | reverse complement strand
TGCGGTTACTGCTGGAACGACGGCACCGAGCAGGACTACGAGAATTGGGCTACGTCCTTCCCGCAAGCGTACCCGACCGTCTGCCCGGGGCACACGGGCGGACGTGGCCTCATCGACCCGGCCACCAAGCAGTGGACGATGACCGGCGACTGCGGCGAGGTGCACAATGGCGTGTGCAAAGTGGCGCCGAAGAGCAACGACTGTCGCTGCGGGGACGGCTACTTCTACTTCGCCGGCACCAACTCCTGCTTCACGGTGGTGCGGAACCCGGCCAGCCTCACGTGGCACGCCGCAGCCGGCATCTGCGCTCTGGAGGGTGGCCAGTTGGCGTCCATTCACAGCGCGGCGGAGAACGACTTTGTCGTGAGTAAGTGCCAGTGTGACCGCGATGATACTCAGAACGGGCCCATAAACTTCAGGTGGGCCGGAAGCCGCATGGCGGAAGGGTAGTTAACCTATAAACACCTTTGAACTTTATGGAACTATGATGAAGTTTCCTTGCCCTGGGAGTCGGTCAAAGGAGCTCGGATTAGGATTTATGGGTGGGGAGGGGACGCCATGGGAGCAGGAACATCGAATGGTGCTTTGGAATCTAGGTTGTAGCTTATCGGAAGAGGGGAATTTTTGAGCAAAATTTTTCATCGTTCAATATCTCCTACGTCCCGCATTGGCAACTTACAAGTCCGCACGTATTACAAATTGTTGCACAGCTCTCTGTCAGGACCCCGTTTTGGAGAACACGTCCGATTCATGCCTATGACCCACTATCGCATTTACAGAGCTCGCCTCGCGCTCCGTGAACACCGGCCCCGGCGAGCCGAACGCGTGGATCGGCTGGCAGAACCAGTGGACGTGCGGCGCGTGCTGGACTGATGCCAGCCCGCAGGACTACGAAAACTGGGCGGCGAACTATCCGCGACATGTCAACGCCATGCAGATCCTCTGGCACGGCTGTCCCGGCTACGTGGGCGCTCGAGGGCTCCTGATCACCGACGACAGCGCCATGCGAGGACAGTGGGTGAGCACCTCGGCCTGCGAGGAGACCCACGCGGCGGTCTGCAAGCGTCCACCAACGGCTTGAGCGACGTTTTATGTACGGCGATCCTGACTTCGAAAGTGCTGGGCACGAGCGTGACAATTTTCGATTTATTCTCCTAAAATATTTGTCACATTTTAATAAACGAGACGGAGAACCGCGTTACGATGTCCGCAACAGCTCGCTTTATAGTGCACTGTCAGGCTTAGCGTGAGGGAGCTTGCATGGTCCTTTAAGGTCCTGCAATGCTCGGTTTTTTTCTAGTCTCCATCAAATGAGTCCTTCCTACAAAGAGGGTACGTGGCCGGGAACCTTTTTAACAAAATTGAACATATGAAAACCAACTATCAAAACCGCCCGGATCATTTCCAACACCGCTAGTCAAGTAGTAGCGCTTCAGTTATGCGCCTTGCAAACACTTTTGACCATGATAAGTCGAGGGCAAAGCTTAAGCAATGACTTCCGTGTATTCATCACGAAAGAGCGACGACGTTTATCCACGAAAGAAGCCATAGCTGCACTCATAACGCAATTAGACGTACTTTTGTGCGCTGTTCGTTCGTTCATTCATTGCGGATTGGGTAATGTTTACCCCACAATGTCAAGCCGGAAAGGAATCCGCAAGAAATTGCACACGGGAAGGAAGGAGTACGCGAGCCTGATCGGGGATTGCCACGGGTGGGTGTCTCCGGAGATCACGTGATCACCAGCGCTCGGTAAAATAGCCCGTCCGCGCACACGTTCAGTAACTAGTTTGAATTCACGAGCACCCCTTCCAATATGCATTATTCAGTATTCAAAAATGCCACATGTGAAAACTGAATCGGAAACATATATTTAAATCTGAATTCGCTTCGACTATAAGACCAGTGCTGAGAGGCGAAATAGTGGAAAGCAAGTACTGGGAGGTGTGTAGGCCCCTGCTTCAGAGCTGTTTGCCATCTTATGGGACCGCTTGACACGTAGATCTCTGCAAATGTTTGTCCTTCCCAGTAGCTTGCGCTTCGTATGCATGTACTCTCGGAAGAAGCCAAGGAAAGGCTCATAACAACATCGGCGTACATGTTTTTCTGAGAGGGCGATTATGACTCGCCTTGCGTCGTCGAGCGCAGTGATAAAAGGACCAAACGCGACGATGTACGTCGATCTTTATTTGTAGTACGATATGTATGCACGCTACTGCGCGATTGACCGCAGCCGTCTCCGGGCGCATTAGTCACGGCTCTTTTTGTCGCATGTGGCCGAACCTTGCATTGAAAAGGCCATACTTTACCTACTCCATGGGGGTAAATTTCGTCGTCGCCCGTCGCCCCTTTGACTAGCGAGTGTTCGTACTTGCAAGCCTCTTATATTGCTCTCTTAACGTGAACAATAGCAAAGTTCTGATATTACTCCGTCTCATAGATTTTAAAATAGCGGCTGGGCTGCGCTTCGCGCAGCCTGCGCCGCTATCTGTGGTTACTTGTACGAAGCAGTAACTTATGAGTTCTAGCGCTACTACATGCATCCAGTATTTGAAACATCATGTATTTATAATTTCTTAGCCGATAAGGTGCGCACGAAATTTTATCGGGCTCTCTGTAGTACGAAGCAAGAGATCTGTGACTTCCCGTGCCTAACCAGCCTCCCATCTTCGCAAAAAAACGGTCGCTATTTTCCTCTCCTGCATGCATAAAAGGCCCTAAGGTCCAGTTTGATAAGTAAATGCAATTTTAGGGTTCTAATGATTTAAAATCCCTTCGGGGCCGAGAAAATCATCCATGGTCTTCATTTGAGGTACGACATCACGTGCCAACATGACCTTGAAAAATAGCCATTTTTGGGAGTCGGTCCCCTTTTATGGAGGTCAAAAAAGAGGATTGAGGCTGAAATGAAGAATGGTTCGTGATCATCTCACAAAGGGCTTACGTTTGAGGCACTACTTGGTATTCTAACGAAACCTTCTCTATGGGACGCATGCCATAGCGGGCTCGCTATAGCATACAAGCAGGACCCCAACCCACTGCCCCGACCCCGGTGGCCCGCTTTAAAGGTGAACGTTCTTCTCAGGATATCCAAGCCTGGAAACCTTTCCCGGGTTCGATTTGGCAGAATAGCTCCTTCTTACCCGCTATAGATCATGCTTCCATAGCGCTCGATTCGCATGGGAGCAGAACCCTTACCTGTTGCCAGGCCGCCGGAAGCCCCATTTTAGAACACGGACGTTATTTTCAGAGCCTCCATGCTTGAAAACGCACTCCTGGGATTGTTTATCAAATATATTTTTCTTACCCGCTATGACCATGCGTGCATAGCGCTTGCTACTGCCCGGAAGCAGGGGTCAGGTGTCGAAACTTCGATCGGTCATAACTTTTTTCTAGCCAGCCGTTTCGACTGAAACTTTCCACTTTTATATTACTTTACAAGCCCTATCGAATGGTACCAAGTGGCCAGCTAGCGAAAATTTTTTTGTGGGACAAATATACACCACCGCTTTGGTGTATAAGGATAGGAACGTCGACGAAAAAGGTGAAAATGCAAAGTGGGCTCAGTTTTTAGCGCACAGTTTTATTGGTTGACATGATCTCGTCTCCGGCTACAGCTCATTTTGTAGAGCGAAAAATGCCGTATACAGTTATTAAATTTGTTTCGAAAAATACCGAATTTTGCTCGCACAAAATAAATAGAAACAACGGCGATGCTCCTTTTAACGGGTTTTCCCGCTCGTCGCCTCGTGTTCTCTCGCATTTGCACTCTCTCTCATTTCTCTCGTGCACCTGGCTCTCTTTTACGTAGCGTTCACTCGCACCCACTCTCTCTCATGTGCGTGCACTCTCGTTGCCGCCCCTCGGCCGTGAAACGGGGCTGGTTTTGAAAACACCCCTTAAATGTCAAAATTTTGAAAAATTAAAAAATGCTCATGTTCCTCATACCCGAAAACCCCCGAGTACAAAATTTCGTGCGGCTAACCCGTCAGTAAAGGGGTCAAAACGTCGTGGACGGACGGACGCACAAACAACAGCGCTTTAGTTAATAAGGATGACTAACAATGTTAAGATGCTACCACGTCGGCTTACGCATTCTGATCCTATTCCTCCAGAAGCGCTTGTGCTTGTACTCGTCGGATTTTACATCAGTGCAGCCGTCTTAACAGTTCTCGTTGGCTTCACGCATTACGCCATCGGTTGCCTCCGAAATAAAGCTCGACGGCCAGCTTCGAAAATACATGATATATGGTTAAATTATGTTCCGATTGACGTCTGATTTATTTTCCTTGTAGCCTTGAATCTGTTCTGGTTGATAAAGCTCATTTGGGTTTTATTCTCCGGTTGCTGTCGGCAACGCACATACGAAACGACTCTCTACGCTCGAAGGTTCGTAGCTTCCACAGCACGGCCCGGGCCTCGGATACTTGCATACATCCACGTTGCAGACGGCTTCTTCGTTTGTGTCGCTGAAATTACGACGAGCCGAAATGAGCACACTTAAATTAGTGTTTTGTTACCCGGGACACTCGCAAGCGGCATTCGTTTTGCTGCAGTATCGGAGTCGCTGTTGGCGCCCACAAGCTCCGCAAGTGTCAGTGCATGTCGACCATGCCATCCACTCGTTCCACTGGGTACCGGCGCAGTTAGCCGCTCCTGCCTGAAAAAGGTTTGTCTGAAGATTAAAATATCAGCTCTTGTCTGGTAGCTGGTAGCTTCCAAATCGATTAACTGTGGGGATTACCCATCACAACTCCATGCATACCCATGCCGATCCTCCGATTCAGTCAGGTCTGGGGCGTACGATTGGTGGCTCCAGTATCAGGAGCAGAAAAGGAATTCAAGTTTCTATTACCTTACCTGTTTTCAATGGAAAATGACGGTTCCTGGAGCACGCCGCAGCCGAGGTCAGCTTTGTCGTAACACTACTTTCAAAGTTTCTACTACAAAAATTGAGCCTCACAATGGAAAGCAGAGTTCAGTACTTGCGATTACCCAATAATTAGCGTTAACTAACAGCATTAATCATAGCGTCGGCTCGCATACTTGTGATCGATGCACCGACCCCGATTTACAAAGACACCCGAGGGAACCCTCATCGAAAGGCTGGAATTCGTCATGGCATCACCCGGTACGCAAAGATTACGCAATGGCGGTTAGCCTTAGCCTTCCTCCCGGCACAGATAAGTAGCCTTTGGAAGGCTACCTAGACATCCGTCGATCGTGACATTACTTTACTTACACTCGGTTCAGTTGGCGTGGGTTCCGTCTCAGCGGGAACACTGCCTTCCGTGAAAATAGTGCTAGAGCTCGCTACAGTGTTTGATGTAGCAGTCGTAGACGGCGGAGAAGGTGGAACTGTAGTCGACAGAATCGACGTCGCAGAAGGCGGCTCAGTAGTAGTGCTTGCAGACGGAGTAGACAGTGGAGCGCTCAAAGTAGTTGTCGTTCCGAGCGAGCTCTTCGTGGTCTGATCAATTGTCGTGGTCGTCGTGGAGATCGTGCTTGTTGTTTTTGGCCTGGTAGTTGTAGACAGGGACGTTCCTGTCGTGGTCTGCGGAGTTGCTAAATAGGCTTTCGGAAGCATGTCCATTTGACCACACGAAGAACATACTTGTATCACCACACAGCTCCACTTGTGAATAAGGTCCTCTAAAGACAAATATGAGACAATTGAGTCCAACAATGAGGATCGTACTCGCAGTTATACGTCGATTCTGCACTAGTGCATCCGGCGGGCAGCGGTTCGCAGCTTCTTAGCCGTCGACGAAGCGTAGTGCTCGAAGTTCGAGATACCGCTCTACAGGCGGTCCATTCTTGCCACGCGTCCCATTCGCCGACCGGCTGGCACGGAATGCTGTCCTGACCTTCCGCGACCGTAAGGAGAACAGCCAAGAGAAGCGTTATTCGGCGCATTCGAACTGTAACGAAGCTTACAACCGTCTGAACCTAACATGGATAGGTACAAATCACTGAACATTCGGCGCCCGAGGTTTCTAGATTGCTAACCTGACCCTGAGTTCTCACTTTAGAAATTTTCGTTAAAAAATTATCATAATGTATAACGCCGCCAAAACACTTACAATGAATTTGGGGGCTAATTTATCTCTCCATGGAAATAAATTCACCCAAAGGTTTTTCCCATACAAGGACCCTGCGACGCGCACCGTAGGGCGGAAGCGGATCCCCTCCTAGTACGACGAACTCCGAGGATTATCTTCCATCCTCACCTCCGCCGACCAAACGATCGCAAGGTGTGAATGAACATCCGCGGATCCGCCACCGAAATGACATCAAATTTCCGTTTCTGATTATGGAAAACTAAGAAGGGTTTTACGTTAACTACAGTATATAACTACACGCCGGTATCGCATACAACTCGCTGACATTCAAATCCGATTAGCCGACTAAAGAGAAGGACGAATGTTCCCCAGTGCTGAGGCAACCTTCCTCAAAGGGCAATTGATCGAGTTTACTGTTTTCACGACAGGCCCTTCCAGAAGAGACGCGGTGGAACGTTTTGTCTTCTGTGGGAATATTGTCACGAGACTTGCGCCAACGTTCCAGGGAATGACTGTGGGAAAGGGCGAACAAAGCAAGCGTCGCTTATGGATGTGCTTACGTCTATAGCGGAAGCTGTAGGAGGCTGAAACGGATCATTCTTCGTCAAAGCGACAATCTTACTTGCAAAATTCTTGGTACACTCGCGGCAGTTAATCGCGCTGCGCCTGAAAATCCATGTTTGATCGGCAAAGCTCTCGAAGTTTCGGCCGTGCAATGCACTTTTTATGCTTTCCAGGCGACTACATTCTGCCCATGAGTTCCTGGAAAAGTGCATGCGACACCATTCGGTGGTTGACCGCTTAAGGAAAACATTTCACACTTGGTGTCCTGACAGTGAAAAGCTTTTTGCATTCGTAAACAGTAGACTTCGAGTTTTGCGGGATCACAAGCTCCATCTCGAACGCACGCCCTGTCGTCTGGAACCTAAGATGTTGGAGCCGTCAATGCGATCACGATTGTGAAGAGAATTGTGTACAATAAAAGGCCAATGTCGAAGGGCCATGTGACGGCGTACCGTTCGACCTGCTCGCCTCCGACTTGGCTAGCGTCCTTCGTGCATAGCTTTGACGAGTTCAGTTACCTACCTTTCTGATGCAACCTTGTCGAACATGTCTGTATCGATTTAAAACCTCTAACCAGAGTTGTGAACCATCCGCAAGGATCCGAAAGAGGTAAGAGCGACGCAAAGCTTTTCGAGATCTTCGCGAAGCTGCAACAGTTCCGCGAGCGTCGTTCAGTACAGACTTGGCTCCTGTCCCTCTTCAGTTTAAGGCTTGTCGAGACCCAAGCAACACATCACATTTTGGCGTTTGTGAATTATTTTAAACGAGAATCCACCGAGCCCTCCCGACGACGACTCGTTTCTTGTCCTGCAGGGGCAAGTTAGAAACGCGAAGATGCTAACAATATGCAGCAAGCTTTCGTGAATGCGGAGCCTCAATTGCTAGATGGGGTCGAGCCTAGTCTTGTAGCATGTCAGCGCAAAAAGCCCCAGTCCCAGGGGCGATTTTGTTCCTAACACAGTATAACTTAACGTTTAGTATTGTGGTAAGAGCGGAAAGACAGATGTACATAGCTGAGTCGATGGCTTCGCTGGCGCCAAAACATGTGTCAGCTGGGTCAACGCGAAATATGCAGGCTTACAAATGTGCTTCACGTGTTTGACGGCGTAACAACGCTTTTCTGGTCACCAATACGCGGGAACAATGCGTTTGATGTGCGCGGTATGAGGCTGAAAAGTGTCGGCTACACTCGGATTTGATCAGCGGCAGCGTAAGCGAAGGCAAACTGCTAGGATGAGAATGATACTTAAGGCTATCATCGTTTCAGGAGAACATCATTCGAGCGGTTTTAGGGCTCAGCGACGTCTTTGTGACAACTGATTCATCAACATGCGCTCCTTCGTCGCCGTCGCGCTCGTTCTTGTCAGCGCCATCGCTCTCTCCGAGGCGATGCCGACTCTCTTTGAACTCACGCCGAGCATCCTGAAGCGTAAGGACTATGTTGTTGACAGCGTTTATTTATGTTTCTCGTAGCCCTTCTCCCGACTGCGGTAAAGAAGGAGCTGAAGAACTTGGACATGGGCGACGTGGAGGGACTCGTGAACGTGCTCAAGCAGTACAAGTCCATCGACTCCTTCCCCGAGTTCCTCCAGAAGCTGAAGCCGGAGAGCCCCGGCATTCACGACATCCTCAAGTCGCTCTACTCGCTCTAAGCGCGCATTGCAAGTCAAGCGTCACGGTATCGTTGACATTCAAACTAGGATATACCCCTGACGCTTGTAAAACTACGCCTAGTGGAAAATAAAATACAGTGATTCCGACTCTACACACTTAGCGTCGTCCTCTGCACGCACCGTGCATGCTAACACGGCAGCAGCCGTGTGCGGGGGATGGGGCTGGGGGCCGTAGGCCCCCGGCCACCACAGGTGGGAAGAGGAAGACACGATAGGACTGAAATCGTACAATATTTACGACGTATTTTCCATTAATGCGTCCCGAATAATGTTCCTCCGTCATATTCCGAAGGTAGGAAACGGAATTTCGTCTGTTTTTGACATATTCGTGTACCGAAAACTTTGCGCCCGGGGCCGCCTGGGTCTGCTTAAGGCGGGGGACCGGGGCCGGGGGCCCGACCCCTCGGCCCCCGCAGAAGGTTGCACGGCACAGGCTTTCATGTCATGCCGCGCTTCCAATCTCGCGTCATTTACGAGTGTATAATCGGTCTGGGTCTGCTTAAGGCGGAGGCCGGGGGCCCGACACGCAGGTAAATGCACGCGTTGCTGAAAGTAAGCATTTGCCGCTTATTGAGCAGTTTAATACTACTGATAGCAAAGTAGCAAAAATGTTTGAGATTCGTCAAAACACATTCTCAGTTCACAGTTCTCTGTGTGCTTCACCCGCGATATTCTCGCTGTCGATAGCTTGCAGTTCTTCAAGCAGGGATTCGTCGTCGGCGTCGTACCCGACGGTCTTTGCAAAGAACTCGGCGTATTCCTTCAGCAGTGACGCTTCGTCCTCGTTGCCAGTACGGAAGTGGAACCGGAAGATGAGGTCCATATGCTTGGCGCTCCATTCCACCAGCGGCAAATTGTCATGCCTAAAATACGCATTACGTTACCCGTTACCCGCAGGTTGGGTCCGACTGATTTGAGTCCAGGTTACAGGCGATAATTTGTGAGCATGCTTTCATTCGCGGAAGAACGTGCAACAAACATGGCGATTGATCAATGCGTAAGCCGCCGTAGGGCAAACACACTAGCGCAAGGCCTAAAGATTCCTGCGTCCCTGACTTCACGTACTAGCGCAGCAGACACTTGAGGCTAGTTAAGCCCGGAACAAAAGAAAGAGAGGGAATGCGGCACTGTAAACCAGGTGTCCAAACCATCTTGGTAAATGCCTGTTTTCATGCCCCTTCTCCGCGCGGCGGAGTTGGGGAAAAGGGGTAGAGGGAATCATGGTAACATGTCTAATTTCGACGAATTTTTGGCAAATATGACCAAAATGCTGGTATACACTTAACAACGAACAAGATCGAAGGGCCGCCACAGAGTGATAAATGAGATCGTTTTGAGGAACAAGCTACTTACTTGCGATTCTCGGCGATGTCGATAAGCATCATGACGTTTTGCATGAACGTCTCTGCGACCAAGTTGCACACATCCAGGGACTCATGAATGGTCAAGCTCTTAACGATTTCCCTAGACATCCAAGCTCGCATCATGAATAAATATCCCTTACTTAAAGAATGCTTACCTATGCGCCGGCCCAAGAAACTTCTCGATGGCGCTTTGATAGCGACGAAGCTTCGTAGTGCTCACTGTCGCGTACTTCCTTGCTTGCAAGGCGTCCGCATCGACACCGAACTGACTGCTCAGCTTTGAGGCGGCTTTCAGAGCAGTTTGCGTCGATACGAGATCTCGTTGAGCATCTAGGAAGAACAAACTAGGAGGAGCATGTCAACTGCCAAGTATGCACCCAGTGAAGCTCGAGCTTACCGCTTATGCTCGCAAGGTACTGCATGACTGGACTGATAGTTTGAAGGCATTCTTCGCGACCTCGTCATGGTCACAAAGTCCACGGATAGCGTCTTTAGATTCTTCCAAATGCGCAAATCCTTGGGAAATAGCGACGAACGGCTTCAATGGTGTGCCATCATTGCAGCTTGCTAGCGACAAGAATAGCGCATGCAACAGTGTCGTGTGGAAAAGTGGGCGCGTAAATGCCCTCATATCAGTAGCCTAAACGTGAAGTTAACTGATAGACGAGAACTACTTTGTTATTACGACGATTCATTTAAGAGACGAAAGCCGCAATAAAAGTGACATGAAACTGCCGAAAACACAGAAATATAGAACGAAGCATTTTGGCTAGGCAAGCATGGCCGGTGTAGTGTCGTCTTTCGAACTCCAGTGCTTACCAGAAACTCCAATTTTCTGCTTCTGTTGAGTATACTTTTGCTTAACTAACGTATGTCACCTTATTAACTTTTACGTGCAAAGCATTTACGTTCAGAACTGATATAAAAATTAGTCCGAGAAAAAAGGTCAATGTGGTTGAGGTCGGCGCAAAAGTTCGGCGGTCGGCCAGCATTCATCGGTGGGCCGGTCGCTTAAACAACAGTTGTTAGACCGCGACCGCCACATGTTGACCCGGGGTCCGAAAGACGCTGATTTTCCATCGATTAGTGCTGCGGGTTACGTTATGCGTTAGAATGGCTGAAAATGCACCAAAATAGTCTAGTGATCCGTAATACTCGCGATGCAGCCTATGTTTTACCCTAAGGTGGGCCGGTTGAAGAAGCTCTGAGATTCAACGATGACTGTTGAGGTCAAAGCAAATCAGTCGAATAAACTAAGTCCCACGTACGTTTCCGCTCATCGTTCATTTCCCAGCAATAAACTAGGTTGACTAGAAACTCGCTGTTCTTGGCAAGTCAATTGGCAAGACAACTGAGCCATTCGCGCTCATTTGTCAAGTGAGCCCTTCGCGCTCTTTTGTGTTTCTTGCGGCAGCACACTTCATGGTTAACGGTGTTCTGCTAAATCGTCACGAAGAGCTTAGCTGCGGCCTGCTAGAGCGGCACACTATGAAACCGTACAGGCGGACCTTTAGCCTAATAAACGCAGTCCCAGAGAATCGCACACATCGTGGAAAGTGAAGAGACAGACAAGGAGGTACGCTCCAGAAACGAAGATGTAAAACGATCGGAGCCAATGTGGCCACGGACGGCGCGTGCTATTCCGCGGTCCCAAGCAAAACCGACGCAAAACTGATTTACCTATCCTGATTAACCTGATAATTACGTTGAAGCGGATGCTGCCCGTCATTAACATCAACAAACATAGTTTGATTAACCCTTTTTTATACTACATTCTAACATGTGCATCATGTGCAAACGTCCGTGCAGCAGGACTTTGGCCCGACAGCGCTAAGAGCACTTAGGAGTAGAGCGACTTGAGGATGTCATGAATGCCAGGGCTCTCCGGCTTGAGCTTCTGCAGGAACTCGGGGAAGGAGTCGATGGACTTGTACTGCTTCAGCACATTCACGAGTCCCTCCACGTCGCCCATGTCGAGGTTCTTCAGCTCCTTCTTTACCGTTGTCGGGAGAAGGGCTAGGATAATATCTTATAGACGACGTTAAAGTGACGCTTACGCTTGATAAAGGCGGGAGCCTGGTCGTAAAGAGTCGGCATCGCTTCCACCACAGCTATGGCGCCGACAACAACGAACGCGACAGCGACGAAGGAGCGCATATCAAAGAGTCGTTTGAGAGTGCTTTGACGATGTAATGCGGATAAGTCAGGAGCTTTATGTATCATATGCTACCAAGCCGTTTGATCCGCTAGCGCTGCTCTAGATCACCTCGAAGTGTAGCCGACAGTTTACACGCTCATGTTTTAGGATCGAAAGCACTGTGTTTGCTCGCGCGACGCGACAGTTCGCTTGCATATTCCAAAATGTTGTGCACGCTTTGCAGGTTGCGTATCTGCGATGACGCAGCCGTGCAGCCACATGAATCGGCGGTCACAAGCGACCGTTTGATCGAGTTAGACAGCACACATTGGCGAATGTATGCCTGCTCCAAGTAGGCCGTCTCCGGGCTTGCTGCAAGTGAAAGGTGCAAAATAGCCTGTACACAAATACACGTAAGAGAACGTCCAGAAATTGCGCAACCACGACATCGGGAACGGGGTCTGAGGGCAGGGACAAATAGCACCAAGTTTATGTCGATTTTCGTAAGTCAAGCCCAAAAAACGTACTGGCAGCGACTGCGGGCGGCTGTTTGAGGCTAAACGCTATAAAATTAATGTTTAGGACCTTGCAGTATCGGCCTGAATTTAGCTGATACCTATGATATGTGACGGACGCCATCTGCAAATATTGTGCTCGTTTATTTTGATCGAAGCCCCGAAAACTGCGTGAATGTATTCAGCGCAGCAATGTCTTGGGAAGCCGCCGGACGGTCGGCGACGTGGACGTTGCTGCAATCGCTTGGTAGAGGACCTTTAGTTGTGCGTCCGCAATCATTTCCTCCCTCTGAGTCGTCGGTTTGTTAACTGCGACCAGGCGTAGCGCCCTGTAATTTTCGATTTTTTTGTTACCTGGGTTTGTTGGTTTTTTCGAGCATGATAAGTAAACGGCGCTGCACCGAGCGTGTCGGTCCCACTTGACACTGCGAGACCACGAGAGTCGAAATATGAGCACGACTATACAAAAGCCGCCAACATCGATGACTTTTTCAGATGCGAGCTACGGTGTCGATTTGGCTGGCAGCGAGCGTCCTGACGTGGCCGCGGGCTGAACGCGTTCGGACCAGCGGTGCGTGAATTTTGCCAAGCTAAATATGACAGTGCTTTAGACCTCAGGGAAGTCGATAAGTTTCTGGAGACATACAACTCGACCGTGTCGAAAAGAAAGGGAGCCTGCCCTCCGAGATCCGATTTTTGCATGAAACCGCTGATGAGCAAAGGCTATCTGGAGAGTGCGAATAAGCTCTACGACGTCGCCTTTGCGTCAACGACGGCAGAACGTGTGAATATACGGGTTGTGCTTTTTGGGGCGAACTTTTTGTTGTTTTCGTATTTTTAAGTTTTCTCGTCTTTTCATCTCAAAAGCTCCTATAGTTACGCATTACATTTCACATATACATCCGTCGAAATGGGAAATAGCCGGAAAGTGTCACGTCGGATAGAAGAATTCCTAATCCGTCGATGTAATTTTAATACTCTTTATACCTAATCGTATCAAATTATTTTTTTCGGGCTAAATTCGCAGCATACGTGGAAAAATACCGTACTAGGTGCCAGGCTCGCATTTAAATGTTGGATGACAGTCATACTTGTAGAACCCCGAGCGAGCCGAGATAGTCGAATCGGCGGAAAATAGTTTATCACGCGGGTACTACGAGGCAACAGGAGCGGTTAAAGTCTTCTCTTGCGGTCCGGAAGACTCGCCTTGCTGGCGCACGAATGCTCGCGAGCTATGAGTCTACTTTGACGTAGGTTCAAGCGCTCTCGTCCGCCAATCAGATGTCATCTTCATCTGGATGCACAGTTTCGGCACCACGCTTTTCATCGCTCTTCGAGACGCAGCGGAAAAGCTGAAGCGGAACGCACTCTCAACGAACTACACGCAAGTATGCACGGCAGTCAACCTCGGCGTCTTGGACTGCGAACTGAAGGTTTGTTGCTGGACGGGTCATACTACCGTAAGCAGTTGCCGGATGCGAGATCGAAAGTCAAACACGTCAGGAACATGCGAACGCCCTGACCGGGGCAAATGAATGGCTGGGCAGATCCGAAAGGTTCTCAGCCATAACCGTCTGTTAGTTGCTATGGACACGATGTAATGTTTTCCTCGGAGTCAAGATGTTCACTTCCCTGGCTGAAAAGATAGCGATATATGTTTTCACAACCCCATACGCGAGCCTCACGTACTTTTTGAGCGCAGCATTATATGGATCTGGCTCCGAAGCCGCTTTAGACGAGCTCAGGAGCGCAACGAGAGCCGATATTGAAGATCTGGGGAGCTCTATGCAGTTTTTTAGGCTTTGACTGAACAACCTTTTTGTGATTTCGGGATTTTGACAGGTCTAACATAACTATCTTTAAACCTTAAAGGCAACTTTCAGCGCTTTGACGAGATGTTTGGACCAGGGTGTGGAAGGCATAGTACGTCGCTTCCCGACGAATGCCACGAGAAGTACCGGCCTCGGATGTAAATGCACACTTGTAAGGCTGTCGACAAATACATGTGCTTTCATTTAGCGCGGACCGCGGGTTCGAGAAAATAATCCTTATACACTAAAACGCTGGTGTCTGTCCGTCCGCCAAAAAGTTTTCGATATCCAGTCTTGTTTGATATCATTTGATAGCCCCTGTAGAGTTGAGTAAAACCCCAAAATTATAGGTTGATCGGACATGTACAAAAAAGTTATGAACTGTCAAAGTTAATGCTTACCCATGCTTACATGCTATAGCGGGCCCGCTATACCATGCTTCCCATAGCGATTAATAAGGCAACGCTTCAACTGATTTGCGGTCCTAGGGGGTTTTCCTGCATGGGGAATCCGAA
>JNEY01000591.1:75046-86956 GCA_020875895.1 Aphelenchus avenae | reverse complement strand
CGCGGCGGGGTCGTGGGGGCCGCCTAAACTATCCGTCAAGTGAAATCGGTGGGGCTGGCGGAACGTTTACGCTTGCCAAAGCCAGGCTGAGCGCTGCGAAGACAGCGACAAGAATAACTCGGCGAGCTTTCATTGGGAAGGAATAATGCTTCCAACGGCTGAATCCTCCACTTATGCATTAATGAGGTGAGGCTCCAACGTGGCCAACGCCGACGTGGCGCAGGCTAGCTTTGCGGTATCCTCGCTGTCAGAAGGTGCCGCTCCGTTGTCAAAGACCACGGTCCTTTACACTGATGCCGCTATCTTTGTTAAAATTCATGGGTTATAATTTTACGCAGACGACGCCATCGAACCGTCGTTGAAGAGAGCGAGCTATTGCATCATGTTACGCCGCTTTGAAACATGGTGCCTAGTCAGGTTTGCTTAATCGCTGCGTAGAAAAGGAGCACTCTGTGCGGCTAACCGAAAACGAGGTAGATATTGACGCCTTCTGCCAACAATACGTGCATGTAATTCATCGTTGCAATTGATGTTTTCCGAAAACGTAAAAGCGTGAAGAATATCTCAAGAACGGAGAGGACAGTTCACCACGCAGCGTAATAAACCCGTTTATTTTTCGTAACCCATGTTAGGACAACTTCGTTAAGGGTGTCTCGGTACTTGATGCGCACAATCGGCCGGTTCAGCAGCACACTACGTATTGTTGTTGTGACCCCGCGAACCCTGAAAGCGTTCGTACAAGACAAGCAGGTGCTGCAACATCGGAGCTAGACCAAATGGGTACCTCCGGCTGCGGAAGGCCATACGGCAAAGAAAGTACACCAAAAAAAACCAAGTAAGATCTTCCACAAGAACGAATCTGCCTCAGCGGCTATCATTAGACCTTGCGTTGCTCCGCTCGTTTCTTAGTCAGGAAGGTTAGGCACGTCCCATCCTGGGCTGCCATGTTATTCCGTGCCGTTTTGCGGACCGGAGAAGTGTTCGGCACGGCACAAGTTTTGCCGTGCCTTACCTTTTTTGTATTAGCGCAACGGTTCGAAAATTTTTAAAATAACGGAACGGCCGTTGCTTTCCTCCACATGTAACGAGAACAGCACGAGAGCCGGTTCGGCACGAAACAGAAAACGCTAAGTGCGTCCAGTCACAAAAAATGATCGTCAGTATCATTTTTGTACCGGTATTAAATTCTTTCAAGCTACTTACACTGTTCCTGAGAACCGCGGCCAGCTTGAGAAAGTTGTACAGGGCCGAGAAGAAGCTCGTGACCACGAGGAAGAACCACATGACTCGAAGCCATATTGGCCGATTGTACGGCGCTAGTGCGAGAACCAGCCACACTGCAGTCGCGACAGTATAGAAAGTGCCGGCGATAGCGTAACGCGACGGTGTACCGCTTCCACAAAATCGTCGTGAAGGCTCGTTGTTTGGCCGGTTTGGAACAATGGACATTTTAGGGGTGGCCTGAAACTAGACTAATCGTGCCAGCATTAAGCCTCCTCATGCAAACTTTACGCGAAGAGTAATGCATTGCAGTAAGCTGAAACGCATCGGCAAAAAGTGGTCACATATGCGTGCCATGAGAATGCGTATTTTAGGACCAGAACCTCGAATGACTTGGGCAACATCAAGGGCATTTTCAAGTCCTTGCAGACGTTAGTAAAGAAACAAGAGGTCGAGAGTGCGGTTGAGGTCGAAGCTGATCGTGATCGGTGGCACGTAATAGCTCACGTTTTGCACAAAGCATAGGTTGAGCATTACATGTCGTTCTACGGACGGCCTAGAATTAGCTGGACGTGCAGCGTTCACAGATATGCGTAACGAAGCTACGTTTGCGGCATCATCACCGTTCGAGCGCTTTATGTGCGTTCGCCAACCACGTTGGCCTCGTTGGAGATTGACAAACACTTGAAGGGGCGCACGCAATTGATTCGTCGGTAAAAGCTTGCAAGGAAAACCTTCTGCGCGCTACGCGCTGAATCATCCTACGGATACGAGAGCATACTAAAAGGTAGTATGAGCGAGTAGCGTGACTCGCTGCCGGACGCCGAATTCAAACGTCGCGTCGTTAACTCCATAAAAAAACGACGCGGACGCGCTAATAGCCTACGCAAGGCCGTCCAATGCCAATCACCTGTCATGCTATTTGCACGCCCTTGGCGGGCACACCCTGTCGCGACAGTTCCCAAACAAATATGGAACGTCCAATTGACCACCAAAGAATTTCGTCAATGATATCGACAGGAGTGAGTGATCTCCTCTAGAAAGGGAAAATTTGCAATGAAAGTTCCAAATTCGCATTATACCGTAAACTATCTAATTTTTGGCTCGAATCAGGAATGTTCATAGTGCAAGAAGGTGTGAGAACGAGAGTCACAATGAGCGGGGAGCAGACTTAGGGAGAGGGTAAGATTTGTTCATAGGCCCACCGATCAGATGGGGATTTTGCTTTGGCAATGTGAGAACATGCCAAAAATTGGCTACTTCTAAGTAAGGTTTGCCATCGGGTACATTATGTCGGTTAATGATCAGCTTGTACGTATATTAATGCGGCTTTTCTGGCACCTACGGGGTGAGTGTCGAAATATGGAGATGGTCAAAACTAAAATTAGGTGACAATCATTAGAACGTTACGGTGCGCGCTTCCTTAAAGGTTCTCGCTTAGATTTTCTGGCGAGCTCGCTTAGTTTTTCTAATACCCACGATTCGCTTTCTTCCAAAAGTGAGCAAAAGAATTATTTAGAATTTCACGGCCTTTGTCTTGCCCGACGTACCTGTAGCGTAGGAACCATGTAGCCGTTGCCCAGCAATGCGTCTTTATACGTAGCCTGAAGAGAGCTCTGGCACTAGTGTTTCACAGTCACTCTACGAATTACGCTGTATCTGGAGTCTTGCGCCAATGCTACCCACAGAATCGCTCTTAGAAGTGCTACAGTTCCTTCTTCGGGTCGCACGCGGAGCCGTCGAACAGTCTGTTCAAATCGATTGTCAGAGTCATATCCTCAGCTAGCTCTGCATCGCGGCACCTCGCTCTCGCTTACTAGCAACTTCAGCGATCCGGCTAAATGGTCGCTGTATACTCGGCTAGGCTTGAACGCCGCCGACATCACAAACGTTCAATTTAATATCTTCGAAGAAGTTTTCACGTGCTTCATTTCGGTGGTTCAAAGATGCAGCCTTGACGAGAGCTGTACAATCGGGAACCGGGGGATCGAGTGCACTCTTCGCTTGACAAGTGGAAGGCCTTCATCGAAGCGAGCAAAGCGTCGAACGTCTCAGGGATATCCCTCACCAACGTGACTCTGCAGCTTAGCGGTGATGAACTTTCGCAACTGGCCGACATTCAAGGAATTCGCGAAATATTCTACGGCTGTAGTCTTAAAGCCAGTTTCGTGGACGGTAACCCGTCAATTCAGTAAATGCCAATTCAGTAAATGCTAATTCAGTAAAACTAATTCAGTAAATGCCAATTCAGTAAATGCCAATTCAGTAAAACTAATTCAGCAAATGCCAATTCAGTAAATGCTAATTCAGTAAATGTCAATACAGTAAAAAGTATTAAAAGACTGGAAGACGCCATTTTTTCAGTATGTAAGCTCGGCATCTTAGTTCTCTAGTCCTAGAGCTTACTCCTCTACCTCTAGAGCTTAGTTCCCTGGCTCAAGAGCCTAGCCTTAGGCTTAGGTTCTTCACATGAGGCCTAGCGTTAGGCTCAGGCTCTTCAAAACGTGAAGCACCACTAACTTAACCCCGCAGGTGAGCACCGGTAAGTCCCTGAGGCTGCTTCTATGATGGGCGTGTCTTTGAACGTAAATGCCGAGCATTAAACACAATAGAGTAATATACACATTACTACAATGACTTCTTACTGTTTTTTACTGAATTGGCATTTACTGAATTTGTTTTACTGAATTGGCATTTACTGAATTGGCATTTACTGAATTAGCATTTACTGAATTAGCATTTACTGAATTAGTTTTACTGAATTAGCATTTACTGAATTAGCATTTACTGAATTGACCTGTAGCCTCGTGGACAAGCGCTTTATGGACGAATGCACTAAAAAGGGCGTCGCGTACCTCGTAATTATCGGCGGACCCATTGACGCGGATTACTATGACGTTGATGACGAGGGCGTGCTTGCCTTCTGCTTCAAACCGCGTCCACCTTACGCGAACTTCCACCTGAACCTGTCGCTGACACGAGGTAATATTAGCGCCGAGCTTCCCGACAAGTTCAAAAATGTATGCTTTTACATACATAAGGACTAGCGGCGGATTCCGATCGCCAGCTGTCCGGCCGCAGCCGTGGCAGACGGTTGCGTTCTCCTTGGTAAAGTGGCGGATCCCCGCTTATCCGGCGGTCGGTGCTTTCCCATCTTTGTTAAGCTTTCGCACGCCGACGAAGCAGTTTCCGGAGAGTAAGCACGCCCCGTTATCACTTATCAATGCCAAATAAGGAAAACAGGAAGGAATTTAGAGCGGGCGAGAATCCGATCAAAGCGTGGGTTAGGGTCAATGTTCGTGCAGGCATTCGCCTTTATCCTTACGCTGACGCACGGTATACATCATATTCAAGGCAGCAACAGCATGTACACAGCAGTCTTTCAACAGCAATCCAGGAATGTGTTCCATCTTTACCGTCAGTCGGAATAATTGATGCCAAATTTTATTACAAATTGTATGTTCGCTAGCTATATACAACAAGTGAAACAGCCAACGTTCCACTTTGTGCACCACTAATCGACGGGGAGATTCTTCTGCCGCAACTCGCGTCGTAGTTGCCGTACCAGCTGAATGTCCTCCGATGACGGGTGGAATACCCTTCCGATCACGACGCGGTCCTAAGCAAACTCGTTAACCAGTCTAATAAACGATTCCTTCATGGAGTACCTTGAACACTTTCGCCAGCAGCAGATAGTTGGCGAACATGAGGAGCACCTGGGTGACTATGTGCTGCCAATCCGTAGTAAGCACCAGCAGCCAGAACTGAGCGCCCACCAGAAGTGCCTGGAACACGCATATGTACGTGCTCAGCGCCACTGGGTCCTTGCCGATTTTCTAAACCAGTACTGAATAAAATCAGTTTCTCTGAGGACATACAAAGAATTTCGCGTGCCGTACGTTCCCCGGCTCTGCGGATATGGACTTCTGATCCTTGTGGAAGTGGGCCTTGTAGTAGGCGCCGTTCCGCTGCACCACATAGCCTTCCGGAAGCGAGGCTAACGGTGGACCGTCAGAATATTGGGGTCTAAAATCGACGATTGTACCATGCTGGATGCCCTTTGGGCCTACATCGTTTCCCCGTTTTGCAGCGAATGAAAGTCGTCGATGTGCCACTCGTCGAGCTTCTCCCAGTGTCCCAGCTGCGACGCGTAGCGATACAATAGGTCCAGGTACTGCAGCGGGAAGAAGTAGGTCACGTAGAGGGAGAACGCCGTCAGCGCGACGATTACACACAGCTCCGTCACCCAGATGTCGTCGATGAGCATGAACTGCGGCCGTCCTCGTAGCGTCTTGTCCTGTAATGTGGTTGAGTCTTGGGGTTGTGGAGGTGCTTCTTACCGGTACGAAGGCCCTCGGCACGAAGATGGCGTAGTAGGCGGTGATTAGCCCCGTGAATATGCAGTACTTATGCGCGTCTCCCAGTCATCGAGCAGAAGCTCGGATCTCCTCCGTACTTGATCTAAAGTCGACCATGTTTCAGCAAAAAATTCGATGTCAAAGGAGTATCGTCATTTCAGGAAATGTGTCCTTAATATGAGCTTCGGGTTATGTGTCTGCTTTAGTTGCCCGTACCTGGTGTACTCGGCCAAGTGTGCCCCAACTGCTCGATATCCGCTATCGTCGAGAAGTCCAGCTCAGCAAGCGCGTCGAGAACGTCTGAAACACTATGTTACCCCTTGTAGAAATGCGCATTTGACAGACCTTCAACGCTACGCCTCCTGCTCCACGAGGTCGTGATGCAGTTCTTCACCTTCTCCACTTGCTTCCGGATGGTGCCTTTGAAGAAGAGCACGTAGACGGCAACTCTAAAACGATAGTGTCTTGAGAAATTATCTTTGGCATGCTTACGGATAGATAAAGTACAAGACGGTCTTGAGCCGGAACTCCACAAACACCCGCGAAAAGCCGAAGGCAAAGCTGGAGCAGATAACCGCGACCAACGGCGTCTTGATGAAGGCGTACTCCACGACTCGCCAGACGATGATCTGCCAGCCATCCTGCCCCTTCGACGCGTAGACCATTCGGTCGGTAATCTGAAAGAAGCTGCAGTTTAGTTAATGTTACGTGTGCGGATGGAGGTGAGTGTGTGTCTGGGGGTGAGACTTGTCTTGTCGTATATCCTGCGATACCGCGTAGTAGCGCATGAATGCTGCTGCATGCAGAGGTACCGCTTGGTACGCATGATTGCACGCTTGCATGCCCAGAGCATGGCAACTGCGTGCATCTTTCCTTCGTTGTTACTAACACGAGAAGGCCTCTCTCTCTCTCACCTTACGAAAATCAAGCGATGTTTTTAAGTTATAATTACAGAGTTTTACCGAATCTCGATGTATGGTGTGTACTTGCTGTTCCACAACTAGATCTTGCACTAGGGCTATTCCATATGCGTTATTGAGAGTGAGAGAGGGCAGCGTTCGTACCGTGTTCCAGAAGCATTTCGTGGCGCGAAGGCCGAGCATGAGGCCGATCACCGACAGCAGGTACGGGTTGATCATGTGGAGTTTCTAAGCCAACAAGCATTATTACCAGCACAGTTAACCTGCCACATACCACGGAGTAGTGCCAGTGCGACTTCGGCAGCCACCAGAGCGTCTTGTACAGGTTAAGGTATTGTAGGAACAACGCCAGCACGGAGTAGAGGGATAGCATGCACGCGTAGAACAGCTCGCCCTGACACTGCGGCAGGTCGGCCCAGATTTTGTTGGCTTGGGGTGGGTGGCTCTGCAGCGCGTCCCCGCTTGCGGCCGGAGAATCCGTTGGGCCATTTGGAGTGCGTTTCTGGCTGAAATTCTTGATTAGCGTTGTCTTCTCAAGCCAATTTGCCGGGGCAGATTTCCAGCTACTCACTCCGATTTTTCGGCCTTCAACGGCGCTTTCTGCACCGGCGTAGCATTGACTTTCGTGGGACGCTGCTTGTTGTGTGTACGGCCTCCACGTTTTCCGGACATGCAAAACTTCCTGGTCGAAATGTTAACTTCGCTTCCGTCGAGTTGAGTTGCCAACGTGAAAGCCTTGGCGTAGTGCGCGGAAATTTCGTGCTGGAATCGTTTATGTGGACGTGGGTCAAGGTTACGCTGACGAATAAACGAATAAACTTCTGCAGAAATAATGCGAAATCACTGGTCAAAATAATAGGAAAGATTCCAGTGCTCTATACCGATGGTCCGGAAGGAAAATTTCTGAACGAAACCAAGAACATCGATGAACCTTCTTGCTGTGTACACACTAAACCTTATACACTAAAGCGCTGGTGTGTGTGTGTGAAAATTTAAAATCTCGCAAACCAGTTGTGTTCGGTATCGTTCGATAGGGCTTCTAAGGCTATAGAAAACTGGAAAGTTTCAGCCGGATCGGTCGGCTAGAAAAAAGTTATGACCTTTCAAAATTTCAAAACATGCTTCATGCTTCCATGCGATAGCGAGCGCTATCGCATGGAAGCAGAAAACCAAGGTCAAGCTGGAAATTCACGTCATACCTCAAACGAAAGCCCTTGATGAGCTGATTACGAATCATTCTTCACTTTGGTCCCGAGACCACTTTGGACCCCCTAAAAAGGGGGTTTGAACCCCAAAATGGTGATTTTTCGGGGATTTGCCAGAACATCAGAGGAGGTCAGACCGGCCCCGAAGGGTGTTTAAAGCATCTAGAACCCAAAAATTACACTTACTTATCAAATTGGACCTTAGTGTCTTTCATACATGCAGTACAGGATAACAGCGTCCTTTTTTTGCGACTAGGGGAGGCTGATTATGGACTCACTGGAAGTCACTGGGTGTACTGCTTAGCATTATAGCGAGCCCGACGAAATTTCGTGCGCACCATGTTCTAAATTCGGAAAAAAACGCTTGCCCAACCCTACTCGAACATGCGAAGACAACCTCTTTCGATCTATTAACGGTTGGCCGCAGTCTCCACTCACTCCATTGAATTGTTCGGATGCAGGAAATACATGAATTGTACTCGATTGCTGGCGACTGGAGATGCTGCGCCGTGCCGCACTCTCTCCGTAGCGTGCCGTTTTGCCGAAAGTACGCCAGAGAACGGTGTCGTACTTTGAGGAGTACGAGAAGGGGCCTGGAACTGCTGTGTCTTGTGCCGTATTTAGTGTAAAGGGCACGGCACTTTTTTGTGGTGGGAACGCGTGTCGAAAGAGGGGTGTGGGACCGGACAGTCCCCAAGGTACCGTAAACTTTCCGTCCGGCGTTTCCCTACACCTTCAGGCTGTGAGAGAATGCGTAAACAAAGCGCACGTTTCTTCGGGCGACGGAAAGAAAGTCAGAATCGTCGAATAGAGTCAAAGCTCGTTTCACGACCATCTCGACAAGACGACATATAGCTTTGCGCCACGCGACGCCCAGCTCTCCCGCCTTACAGTGGGATGACGCTAGTCCGAGACCGCCTCCCTCCCTGTGACAGTCACTGATTTTCTGGTCGCTCCTTGCATAGAGGACCGGCACGAATCTTAATGTCACGTACTGTTTGTAAAGCAAAACAACTGCGGCATGTTTATTCTCACAAATTCGCTAGGCGAAGGCGTTACGGGAACTCTTCGCCGAACTTCCATTTTGGAATCTCCTCATGCTTGTCTGACCTGAGACACTTTGCGGGCAAGTCCGTACGGTTCACCCACGAGCATCCGCCTTCCACTTCGCCACCGTTAAACCAATACGGAACCTGACCATCCGGTGGCGAATGGTCCGTGGTATTTGCCAAGTCAAAGGTGCCAATGTCCCAAATCTTCGCGGGCACCTTTCCATTGAAGACATACTCCGAGGGGACGGAGATGTAAAAGTGAATGACGTTTGACGCTGTCTGAATGTCAATTTTAGTGTTCGCATTTATGTTTGCATTTGTGCCAGGAAGACGTACTAAGTTGACCAAATAGCCGTCATAGATGCTCGTCCGGTTCTTCCTTTCATTGCATCGGTGGAACACGTCCAAGTGTGTGTTGAATATACCCTCGCAGTGTCCCAAGCTTGTTCCGCGGCATGCGGGAGCCCATCCGCTCACATGGAAGGAAGTGCCGTCGTCCGTCGCCTCGTTCTCGTAGAGCCCGTCTTTCCATTCATGCCCATCGCCATCGAAGCCTGGCGGTCCAACCGTCGCCACAAGCCGCATTGCTTTCTTTATCGGTTTGCCGTTGCAGAGGAGGCGGCCCTAAAATTACATTATAACCAACGCACAGAGTTGCATCTACGCACCCATTTGTCCATCGCAAATTTTAAATTTGAAACAAAACCGGATTGTTTCGCGCCTGTCTGCAAACACACGGAAGAGTTTTAGTTGGTACACACAACAAACGGATATCCTCTACCTGAATACCGGCGGACTGAAATTTGGTGAAGTTCCGTAAGGCCGAATCGTCCCGCGGGGGACTCCCGTTGTTGTGGTACGCGTTCCCCTCCAGAACGTACGAAACTGCGACGGAGAGTGCGGCTATGCAGCACAAAAGCCGAGGCAAACCGATCGAGCGACGCATCTCGCTAGCGGAAGGAATGATGGAAACCGAAAGTGGTTCTGAAGGAAAGGCTCCGGCTTTGCTCGTTAAAATGCATTAGTATTTTAAGCATGCGATCACGCTTCAATACCGCTATGACCTGACGACGAGAAGGACGCATGATTGACGAAGGTGCGCTTTCTTGCGGCAGGTTTTTCGTGCGAGGACGAGCATACGCAACACAAAAGGTCGAGGCAAACGAGCAAACAAGCCACGTCACTTTGTCGAAAAATTGTTAAGCCGTACTCTCGTTTTATCCAATGCCAGTCCTCAACCTACACGCCGACCGGGCAAAACATCTCGCTAGAGGAACGAGTGATAGAAACCGTAAGTGGTTGGAATCAAAGGCTTTGGCTTTGCGGTTTTTGATGGCTGGAATAAAAAATCGCATTAATTTTTAAGCATGCAATCACGCTTCGATAACGTCGATAGGTGGTTGGAGACAACTCCTAATTGTTCGCTTTCTATGTTTGGTAACACGTCAGTTGCGTCACGCCAATTTGCGTCACGGACAATTTTGTTACCGACAACATGTAGGGCAAAACGGCAAAAGAAAGTAGAAAATGTAGTATAGAACATATGCTCGCCATGAACATGAGTATAGAACATTCGTGCCATTTTCCTGTATATTGCGTCGTGCTCAACTTCCTCGCTTATCATGCTTTTGAACTTGTTTGCAACTTTATACTGTTTTGCACTTGTTGCTGAACGTGATCATGTACCCAGGAAGCGAAGTATGCAACTGATTGAGCGCTTTTTGCAATTATTTATTGGCGACGCAGTTGTCCGGTTCCCATCGTTCATGCTACGGTTTATTCCCTCAAACCGTTTGGGGCTACGTTACTTTGCTGGGGATGCGGTAGACGTCGGCAAACCCCCCTCAGTACCGTACTCAGTTCCGTACTGAAACCGCCGTACCGTTATAGGTGGGACACAAATACGCAACCACGGGTCTAAAACCGGCAAAACATGGAAGAACAACTTGCGGCGGGAAACATTTGGCAACAAAACCATCCTGTCCCCCGGTTGGTTGTGTGGGGCTACGATTGTGTTACGTTTATTGCAACAGTATTCAGTGGAAAGCGTTACGGAAATTCTTCGCCGCACTTCCAGGTGGGAGTCATACAATGTTTGTTGGAAGGCCATTTCATTGCCAGCAGATCCGAGCGGTTCAGCCAGGGGCACCCGCCGAACTCTTCATCGCTCACATTACTCCAGTACGGTACGTCTCCTTCCTTACTGTGCGACGCGTACGGTGCCAGGTCAAAGGTTTCCCATGTCCCAGATCTTGCTCGGCACCATTCCATCAAAGACGTACTCCGTCGGAACATAAATGTAAAAGCGACGAACATATGCATGCGTCTGAATGCCGTTTAGTTGGGTCACTTTTAGGTACGTTAGGAAGGCGTACCAAGTTCTGTTTGGCGTCGCCTTCTCCAACGATCCGGTTCTCCTTGAAATTGCATCGGTGAAACACTTCGAGGAATGGCTCAAGATCACCACCACGGCATTTCCCGAGTCCTCCATTACAATGTGGAGCCCAGCCACTCAGGCGGAAGGAAGTCCCCTCATCGCTCGCTTCGTTCTCGTAGAACCCGTCCCACCATTTCCAAGTGTCACCGTCGTCAAGTCTAGGCCCAGTCTAGGCCAAAACGCGGACAATACCCGTTTCAGTTGGGTGTTCCAATAATCCATTATCGTTTTAGGACACATGATTGCAAGGCGACGAAAATGAAAAGGCCCATCTTGCTGGATACAAATTCGTACTGCGCAGGGATCTCAAACCCCCCCCCCCTTGATCAAGGGGGTACCCCCTGAATTTGGCCTTCTGCCCCTGATTTTCACGAGCAAATTCAGGGGGTATAGGGTCATATTTTTGCAGTAGTACGAGTTTTTTTCGTGTAGAAAGCCCATTGTTCCACTGAAATAAGTCGTTGGCTTCGCCAACGGCGGGCCAAAACGCAATTTCCTTCGGAAATCACGTTTTATTTGTAAAAATTCCGCCTACAACGGCGGAATTTTTTCAGGCGAAGCTTTCCTGTCGGAAAGCTCAAAGAGGCATTTGAAAGGTGCTTTTTTGGAGACAGAAAACAAAGCAGAAAATTACCCCCTGATTTACCCCCTGAATTTGACTCCTGGCCCCTGAAAAACCCCTGAATTTGACACGCCAGGCCCTGAATCCCGGTTTTG
>JNEY01000591.1:12934-37466 GCA_020875895.1 Aphelenchus avenae | reverse complement strand
GCATACTGAAGTCAAAGCGACGCTTCTTCGGTCGACTTACACGTATCCCTTCCGCAAAGCTTCCCGTTCAAGCACCGGTACGTCTTCTGCTGACCCACCGATCGCCGAAAGAACGCGCGGCACCCTGTGCACACGTCGACGCCGAAGTGCGACACCGTCGCCTCCTCGATTCGGCAGATCCGACACACCTTCTTCGGGTACCGGCCGTCCATCTTTGGCTCCACATGCACGGGCACTTCCTCGACGGACGATGCCGGCGAAGCGCCGTCGCTTTCGCGGTTGTCCTCGAAGTCGGGCAGGCGGATCTGCTGAGCGTGGGCCGCGAGCTGCATGCCGAGGTCCATGAGGCCCTGGAGGTTTGCCGGGATCATCGCCGGAAAGATCATCGGTGGCGAGTGGCCCACCGGAGAGCTCTCTTCCGGCGACGACGGCAAAGACACGTTTCCGAAGGAATAACTGAACGCCATTGCGGTCCAAAGTATTCCTGAAAAGGGAGTATACCGTCTGTTACACACCACGCATTTGAACACTTGCACCACTGCACCGCATCGAACGCCATGGAACTATCACGAACGTGCTCTCCGCTCCTCGGGAAGCCCAACCTTAGACAGAATATGCCGTTGGTGGGACTCCGACCTTACGGCCGAAGGCTTCCTATTTATGCACTCCGAATATACAACAACGCGCGTAGGTAACGCATATGAACAAACAGTACGCATCTATCGCCAGACATTGACACAAGCGACTACGTTAGCGGGATCACATTTTGCAGACGCCACACTCCGGACCTTCGATGCGCGATCGCCTCTGATCGCTTCTCGGATCCACTTGACTAAGTTTTAGCCGGAGTTGAGTCGCGGACGCCACAGAACAACGAGATCACGCGAAAAATGCGACCATTTCCGCGCGCGCATCGCGCATGGGACCCACTACTGGAAGTTGGCTGCAAAGGGAAGATAAACGACCGCGCGACCTCAGTGTGACATGGCGGAACTGCGTGGTAACGCACTTTGACCAATTTTGGAACGCAAAAAAGTAGAGAGTACGGTAGATAAGGCAAAGAACAAGGCCGGGACATCCGCTATAAGGAGCTTATAGTCTCGCGCAAGACTGCAACGGATTATACGGTCGAATCTGGCTCGTGCTTTTTTGCCCTTTTCAGAGATCTATGTTCCTCGCGATCGGGGTAAAGAACCCTTTTTGCCTAACAAAGAGTAAAGTCCCCATCGCTATGCCCCATCACGTGTCCGCATCGGTACGGATAAACTAAAAAACATGCCCAAGGAGGCCAGTGACGACGTCGAGCGAGATATGGTAAGCGTTTAGGAAGACCGCATCGGTACTATGTACGGAATGAAAACAGCAAAATAGGGATCTTTGAGTTAGCATAGGCAAGATAGAGAACGCAGCTTGGCACTAGTGTCGAACATCCCCTGAGCATAAGCTTTTTTATGGTGTTCGCCGCATACAGCATAAGCGGGAGCGAACAGCATAAAAAATCCTATGGTCAGGGGGATATATGTGCCGCAGCTTGTTCAGTAACGATGTAGTAAATTAATTGCATCGAAAAACGATAGTATGCGATGCCAGTCATACTCGGCGGCATGTCGCTGTGGCTGCGCGCCAGTCACAATCGGGCTCGCCAACGCCCGAATGCTGGGCCAAGAACCATTCAATTCAGCCCTCACTTTGGGTAGTATCATAGGGTAACCATCAAGCCATTAGTAAGTGACAGCCTCCGGAGAGCTTTGTTAGGTTCATGAACTTTGAGAAACTATAGACAACAGCAAAATATAGGAACTCAAATTCCGGAGGCACGTGAAAACGCATATCCATTCTAAGCGCGGAATGATGCTGCGACAACTCAACACAGCGTTTCATTGCTTTCGCAGCTGTCCCCCAAATGTCTCTAATCAGTAGTTACGCCGGAAAGCACGCAGTCGAGCTCACTCATCGAGGTGTTCACCGTCACGCATAGCAGCAATGATCAAGAACGTTGACGTCGGACAACAGGCCTACACTCTTCAGTCATAGCTAGCGCACGTGGCACACGACGGGAACGTCACACGGAGCATACCTGATCTAATTCTCAACAATTGCATAAGCTTATAATAGCGCTGTAACGCAAACAGCTTTCTCGCTATAAGGTCATGTGACCTCACGTGACCAGAAAAAGCAAGGATAGGTCACTTGCCTGAGCAAACTACGCCGATGACAAAGTTCACGCTCACACTTCTGGGACCTGATGTATCGTTTGGCGTAAACAACTAGGGCAAAAGTGCGGGGACAATGGAGCGTGCCCATACGTGGACGGAATATGTAAACGTGGTGGGCGTTGAGGTAGGAACAGGGAACTAAAATGAGCTCACAATGATGTTTACGACTAGTTTGGAGGCAGAGATGAGAGCGAAGTTCGAACTCGGAACTGTATAATGTCGATGCACTTTGGCTTCGGTAAGTCGGTTTCGGATTCGATCCAAAAACCAAATTTTCCCTTGTCATTATCACAAGCAGGGATGGGCGGGTCCCGGTCTCGGTCCCGGTCTCGGTCCCGGTGGTCCCGGTGGTTTTGGTCCCGGTCAACGAAAAAATCCCGCCCATTTCGACTTTTTGACCATATGCCGCATGCAGTGCCTGGACCAAGTTTTATGTCAAGATCCTGAAATTTAGGCCAAAATATCGGAGGTATCGCCTGCGGAGGGCTAAGTTCCGTGAGAACGTGGTCATATGTCGACCGCATTGGAACAAAATGTTCGGAAATATACTTTGAAAAATGGAAAACAGTGTCATTGTTTTCCTAAAAAAAACTACTAGTTAAAAAACTGTCTCAACATCGGCCTAAATCTTTCCAGAACAGTGAATAATGAACGGAAGCCCGCCGCAGGCCATAGCAACACAATTTTGGCAAAAAATGGGCCAAAGCGTTCAAAATTGATTCAGAATGCCGCTGGCACCGCAAGCAGCCCGCCGCAGGCGACACCAACGGAATTTTGGACGAAAATTTGAGGAATATAGTCAAAGTTTCGTCTGCGCGGCGCCTAGCGGCGGACCATTTTACCTAGTGTCGCTTACGTACGCATGGTTCCACCCCCTCCTCCCTCCCCGCTGTAAGCAAATTTAAGCATGGGGCTGACCCCCTCCCGCCCCCGGTTTTGAGGCAAAAAGTAACTGATGTCTCGGTCCCGGTCCCGGTCTCGGTCCCGGTAGTCCCGGTGGTTTTGGTCCCGGTCTCGGTCCCGGTCCCGGTCGTCGAAAAAATTTCCGCCCATCCCTGATTCACAAGGCATGTACGTATTCATAGCCCACATCAGGAGTGTCTAGGAATGACGTAGATTTTTTTGTCGTATTTTGTGACTGACAAGGCGCCCTTTTTACTCAGAATTCATTGCGAGTAAAAGAAGCGCACTTCTGCGCTAGGTTCAAAGGCCTCATAACTACGTACCGGGAGCCTTCTAGTCGACTCACAAAACCGGCGTAATAAAGCAGTCCCTATCGAAAATACTCCCTGTCTTTAAAGCCTCATAAGGCACGAAAGTCCAAAGTCTGCCGCTGCCGCCGTCAATGGAGAATAGAATGAGCAAACAATTTTTGGAAAACGGGCTTCCCTTTTCTGCAGAGCATGCATGCACAACGAGACGGGCCTAACGCACACTTTCGGTGTCGCCTTACGGAGAAGCGGTCTATGATCAATTTGTTCATCGTCTACGTCACGTCGTACCCTGGTGAGGGCTGTCCGCTTTGCCGAAACGGCAAGCTGCCGAAACGCTGGAAAGGGCATTAAGGTAGGCTTCGAGGGAAACGTGCGATGTGCGCGAGGTGTGTGATCTTCGGATGAAGTGCTGTTCGCGAGCATCCCAAACGTTGATGACGCAGGGCGGAAAAACTGCAATTAACCACTCTAGGTGGGCAAACAGAACAAACGTGTTTGTTAAGCTATCGGGAAAAAGGCTGAGGACATATTGGTTTTTTGTCTGTTCATAACGCTTCGGCATTTTGCTTGAAAACGAGATTTAGAGTGCCTAAAGCGTCTAGCCCAACTGCTAGCAGAATAAGGCAGCTTGCGAAACGTTCCATAGGATAACCTTGGGTTTTTTGTCAAGTCACAGTGATAGAGTTAGACCGCACACGGATAACGTTGAGTGCTTGTCCCTAGGTATGTGGAAGCCGGCGCAACGTTCGTCGATATCTTCAAAAAGGATTCCTTAGCAAGCGTCGCAACCATCTAACCGACAATTAATAAATGTCTAGGTAAAAGGAGCGGTAACCGGCAAAGACTACCTTTATCGTAGCCAACAAAGCGCGCTTTCTCGGGCTTATTCAAGGGAGTCACGGACAAAAAAGATGCTAGAGATCGTAGGACGATTTCTCGGAAATCCCAGCACGGCGGTATGTACAAAATGACTGCCTGGCGTTGTCGTTGCTCTACGCGCGACTGCAGCTGCTGCTATGTGAAAACCGTGTCACACCGGCTAGAAGCACTAACAAGAACGCTTTCGCATTTGAAACGAAGCAGCCATTTTGGGCTGGATAAACACCGGCGTTCAAAAGCGCATTTTGGAGTCACTAACGCACTCAAACATCGACACCGCCTATTCCTTCACGCGGCGAGAAATCGGTGCTAGGAAACATCAGCATCACTTCCTTTGAGGGAACGCGTACCTACTAACAACTGGGACATCTAACATCTTGTAGAAGCCAGCGTTTTAATAGATGTCCGTCTACCACCGCCTCCCTTCAGGGCACTTAGTGTAAGCTTAAAACGAGCCGCATGTAGTTAGCGCTTACCGACCATCCAACCACACTTTTATACAGAGAAAAGTGCCGCCCCACCCGGCCGACTACGTGAATCGGTGGCTGGCTAAGTGAACTATGTTGTGGCACTTAAGCGCTTAACCGACGCCCGTGGGCTACGCCACTATGCCACCGCACCCAGGAGAAATGTGGCATCTATGTATGGAGTGAACTCCGTTGTGGCACTTGCCATCATGCCACAGAGTGGCGGAAGTGTCCGTCGCGTAGTGGGTGAACTCTGGTGCTATTCACACGGCGCGGATGGCGGGGTATGCCGCCGCACTTACGTGTGCCACAAAGCCGGCCGGCGGACGCAAACAAGCCGCCGGATGGTCGTCGGTGGCATGTCTGTGGGAACGCGTCAAATCGGTTGGTCGGGTTTGTGCGCATGCCCGCGCGAGTACAAATTTAGACACTGAGGTGGAGTTTGATGCGTGTCGGCGTACGTGCGTCCTTAGGCAAGCGTGCGTCTTCGAGCAGTCGTACTTCGAAGCGTCTTGTTACGGGCAATTATGCGTTTCCATCGGAAGCGCGGTGGGCTAAGTATGCGCTAAGTAATTAGTTCCCACATAGCGACGACAGTTTGCTTGCCGTTACCAAGGGGAGGACACGTGGCTGGATCACGGTGAACTGAAGTGACGCGTGTTAAGCCCAACATGTGGTCTCGCCGTATGCCAGTGGTCTGGCTTCGTGCCTTTTGGCACTGTCGGCCTTAACATACAAGAGCACGAACGATCAGGACTTCGAAATTTCCCAGACCTGGGCGTGAACGCCGCTGCTCGTTGGTAATGATGCAAAACAACGCGACGCATCTGCCAGCTTTGAACGCTGGAGGTTATGACCACCTCAGCCGTTTAGCTTCCAGTGACGCCTTACCTAGTACAGCAAAGCTGTGCAAGACACTTGTCAGCTTCATCGTCAAGCACGATGGGTCAACTTAGCGAAGGCTCCGATTTCCACCGTAGACGACGCGTACTGCACGGCTGATTGATGGGACCATAAGGCAGTTTCCGGAACACTTATCAAAGTGCTCATCGATTTGGGGATTTCCCGAAAACATAGATCAGACTTGTTGACGCATACGGCATGTCGGGCACGAGTGTTCTTCGGAGGATTTGTCGTTTCTTTACGGACTACAAGAACTTAGGAAGTTCTTTATTTTTCCTATACCGTCAGAAGACAGGTGCATCTTAGCGAGCAAAACAAGCTCGGTCAGACGCAAATGGCAGGTGAAACAGGAGTGATCATACGAGTAAATACAAGCTGGTCTTAACGCACGTATGCCGTGGTTCCATGCATTGAACGATAGTAGACTGGCCCAACGATAGCTTACGGTACGCTTTTTATTCGTCTTAGAGCGAAAAGTGTTTTCTTGCCCTCACTTTGCCTGGCAAGCGGCAGACATCTCCCGGCTAAGTAGGCGAATCACGCACGAGGTTATGAAGACAGTGTAGTTTTTAAGGGAGTGAAGAATCATGGGATGAAAAGCGCAGTGAGGATTTCGGGAATGCATGAAGAACTCGTGGCTTATAGTGTCCGACTTTATAGATGGAAAGCCGCTCTACCACGACAATCAAACATACTTTGCTCGATGAATGGCGCTAGAACGAGGCCGGATAGGCATTCCAGAGAATAGACGCGACGAAAAGTGTCAATAGCGGTACGCATTTGGCCGACTATGCGACTGAGAACAACAAGCGGGCCTAGAGAACACAAGGATCGCTTAATCGATGAACTATTCTAGGGGCAGGTCCGAATAGTCCTAATAAGGGTGTTTACACAGTTGCGCTTACGTTGAAACGCAACGCTGAAAAAGGAAAACGTTTAGCGGATGAGGGGCATGAAGAGAGTATATTCTGGTACGAATCCCTCAGCATTCAATTCTGACAGTGCGCCTTGCTGCCTCATTCTGACTTGATTCAAAGGTGTGGACCATCCGACAAAAAGTGCGCAGTGCAAACCTCACGCAAGTTCAAGGGCAATTATGGGCGAACAAGGCCCGTAGTGAGCAAAAGCTCACTACTTTCGACTTTTTTCCTCAGCTCATGAAGATAGTCTAGGCCGGAGGTTAACCTACGCCATCGCATATTGCGGTGTGCTTGGACAGCCTCATAGGTTAGACGTGGAAGACGCTCGTCTTCCACGTCCGGCACTCGTCATACTCTGCACTCTGCTCATCGAAGTGTCACCTCACGCACAAATCGGGGCGACACACGCGAGCATAGATGAGGCGAAGAAGGAAACGTGCTCGAATGCACAAACACTGCGAGGCACAAACGAGGCACATCGAGCCAGGGTACGGAAAAGGAAGCAAGCCGCCGCTTGATAATTATTCTCAGATTTGCACGCTGTTTGTTTTGTCGCTGTCGCGCTGTACTGTGACAAAGACCTCAGTCGGAAGAGCCCCTTTCGCTGCACTATCTTGTCACCCTTTTGCATCGTCAGTCCCAATTTAGGGGTCACTTTTTGCAGCTACTGCCGATAAGGGCCAGCAAGTGGTCGCACCTTATGCATAACCGTCAGCCCTTTACAAGCTGATCACCAGGCGCGGTCAGTATACGCTAATCTGTCATAACAATTAAACAGATGATGCCCACGTGTGTGACTCAAATCGCTACAGATGCCCGAAAGCGAGGTGCAACCAGCCCTATGGTTTTGTTACCTGACTTTATGCTATTCATCTCGCTGACTTTCTGCTGGAATCATAACCGAGATACTGAGTCATTTAGTCCAACCGTTTCCGCTTTCTCATGCCCCCATGCAAGTGCCGTTTCCAAAACTACGATCATGCATCCGCGGGACCTTACAGTTTAAGCAGTTGATGCCAATGTCACGCCAAAACGACAACCACTGATTCGCTCTTTCCCATGCTCGGAGACCAGGATAAAGATACGGTCGTTAGGCACGAAAGTTCTTTCCTTTCGCAACTCGGGTACGGTATACCTAATTTTGTTCACCTTCGGGAAGGCTGTAGTGCTGTCGACTACAAGCTCCACTTTCGCAGCTCTCAGCCCGCGAGGCCGCCTTAGTGAACCCCACCCAATAGGCTTTCCTGACGACAGACTCCACCGAAATTGTAGAACACGTAAGAATCACGCATAAAACGGTGCCTCTATCCTTACTTACTAAAGCGCAGTGCGTATGTCTGTCTGTCTGTCCGCGCTCGTTTAGACCCTTTCTTGGCATGGTAAGTTCGCGTTTTTTGGTACCTGAGGGTTTTCTGCTATAACGAAGATGAGACTTTTCTTAGATTTTCAAAATTACCTCTTTTGGAAATTTCAAAATTCATGACCCTCCTCAAAATGGTGATTTTTCAAGATCGCACCAGGACATCGTGTAGTACATCAAATAAAAGCCCTTGAAGAGCTGTGTACAATACATTCTTCCTTTTTGGCTTAAGCCCCTCTTTGGTTCCCTAACAAGGGGGTAAAACCCCCAAAATGGTGATTTTTGAAATGTCACGCTAGAAAGCCGAGCTACGGCTTAAACGGAAGCCCTGTGTTTTCTGAGCACTAATGTAAAATTTGTTTTTGACCCACGACCTCTTTTGACCCCACAAAGGGGGTCAGAATGTTAGCCCATACGCCCATCCTTACTTACTAAAGCGCAGTGCGTATGTCTGTCTGTCTGTCTGTCCGCGCTCGTTTAGACCCTTTCTTGGCATGGTAAGTTAGCGATTTTTGGTACCTGAGGGTTTTCTGCTATAGCGAAGATGAGACTTTTCTTAGATTTTCAAAATTACCTCTTTTGGAAATTTCAAAATTCATGACCCTCCTCAAAATGGTGATTTTTCAAGATCGCACCAGGACATCGTGTAGTACATCAAATAAAAGCCCTTGAAGAGCTGTGTACAATACATTCTTCCTTTTTGGCTTAAGCCCCTCTTTGGTTCCCTAACAAGGGGGTAAAACCCCCAAAATGGTGATTTTTGAAATGTCACGCTAGAAAGCCGAGCTACGGCTTAAACGGAAGCCCTGTGTTTTCTGAGCACTAATGTAAAATTTGGTTTTGACCCACGACCTCTTTTGATAGCCCCAGCGCGATTTTTTTATTATATATTACCCACTTTCTCGGGGCGCTCCGTCCTCGCTGAACGCTCGGACTTTTTCGCGCCTGCTCATGCATGAGTATGCATGTGCCCGAAACTTGCACATGACCCTAGAATTGAATAACGATTCAAACGAGCATGACATTGATGTTCTATGGAAAACATATATTTCACATTGGCCGTAGAAGAGGAGTTATAACGGCACCTATACGGAGTACTAGCTCGACAGTTGTGGTCGCTCAAGACGGTTTCTTGCATAGCGGCGTCAGCCGCGCGAAGCGCGGCCTAGCCGCTAGTGGTAGGTATAAAGCGAGGGATAGCGTGGCGTTCAGACAGCGCGGTCAGACTGACGTCGTCAACGTGGAAATTGCTCTGTTAAGGTCCTTAAAGTCTTGCAAATGGCGAAAAACTACAAGGAAAAGAGCTGAGGGAGCAACAAGATCCGAAATCCCCTCTTGCGATTTGTCAAAAAGTGACGAAACAAATAGACTACCGTCATCTTTTGAAGTGACCAAAAAAATTCGCCGATAGATCGTCAAGAAATGTTGTTCCGACGTCCGACGCTTGTTTTGTAGCGGTTCGTTCGCGGAGCGAAGGTATGAAAGGGCATAAAGTATGAGATACCGAGTTGGGAGGACATAAATCGACTAAAGATCTGCCGGCGTTATTGGGACGATCCAAATATGTACTTACCAGCACGTAATTTGCAACGGAGTGCAAAGTTGCGACGATTTGCACAGGTGGACGTTGCAAATGAGCGTGTCACATCGCAGAAGCTCACCTGCTACTATGAACTTGGAAGTGTTTCACATGCGACAAAACTGCGAACGGTGCGTGCAAAAAGGGAAAGAAGTCTGCCCTTGAATATGCAAACAACGAGAGCAAATGTGTCTCCAAAGGCAGCCGTGGGGACATGACCGGTGGAGGGCCATGAGCAACGTTGGATGGTCGGGTTGTTCAACGACCGAAAGCGTCGACAGGGACAATTAGTTTCAAGACAGTAGAAGGACAGTGAAAGTATCCTTCGGTAGAACTTCTCAACACGCTACAAAATAATCTAGCGTGCGCTACTAAACAGTGTCTTGATGGAATCAGAGGGACTCTTGTATTGCAATCCGCGGCTACGCGAATACACGACTGGGAATGCAGTTAGACGACTCGGAATTACACGACTAAGCAATGAACCGAGCTTGCCTACCCCGTCGACTACAATCAACAGTAGTACTCTTAAGGCCCTATTTCATGAGAGGAACTATTCATAAAAAAGCATCAGGGAACGGTTATGATGCCGGATGCTTCCCGCGTTACTGATAAGGGGAAAGCCGTCTACAAGCTGCGTACTCTGTGGGTTGTAAGCTACGAGCCGAAGGATCCGAGCAACACAATGACGCGACAACAAAGCGAAATGTAAGCGGCGGATCGTTTTCAACGCGTACTACGAGCCATCGGTCTTTCCACGACTCTCTTCCGGCAACAACACAGTTCACATTGGCCTGCTACGTATGATCATTTCGTATCCCAACCGGTTGTAGTTTGTGAAGTCAATTACATAAACCCTTGCAGTAGGACAAGGTGCATTTTGGTGGAAACGATGTTTTTAGGGCTTTTGCACGCGGCTACGGAAACATGATCGCGACCACCAATTACAGCGTACAAAACAATGAACCGTTTTGTGACCATGACGACGTGCATAAGCTACGATTTTGGTGCCGCGAGTACTGAGGACCGCAGCCCTGGAGACGCCAAATGGGTCCCTGAAAAGATTGGTTCTGGCTGCGCATGGGGGGCAGGGTTATTATGGGGGGAAGGGAAAAGGTCGATTCTTAGTTGCAAGACCCCCCTGACCCCTCCATATTCCTGTGCCCCCCCCCACAATAATGCTTGCCCCCATACGGAGCCACAACCAAAAGATTCAGTGTCTGAACGGAAAAGCATACTCAGAAAACTGATTCCACAAGCAAAACGTGCAATTTCCGATGGGTACCAAAGGGGACCCATCGGAGAAAACATTTTGAGCACACCATACTTCGGTCCGCCTCCTACAGTCTAGCCGGCGCTGCGCTTTCGTCCTCTAAACAAGGAAAGATTGGCGTCGTCCCAGACGCTCGCTCAGTGAATCGTTCCGAAGTTGAACCCCAAAGTGTGAGCGCTATCGTTGCGTGGAAGCAATCTGTGCGATATGTGTAATGCTTGAAACTGTGGCTCTTTTGGTTATCATTCTGAAACAGGCAAACTCGATGTAGGGTACAAACTGTGGAACATAAATCCGCCATCCTTTGCAGAACTATGACGGGTGAAAATGTGCAAGAACCCACGTCGCTTCCCGCATGACCCTTAGGACCTCAAACGTCTCCGGTGTCCTGCACGGTGTCGCCGGCAGATATCACTCAAAATTTCAAAAGGAATACGCGTTTATCTTCAAGCAACGCCGAGCGAACGCCCAACACCTACTGCGAAATTCCGGTCTTCTCGTCCTTGTCGCCTGACCTACCAGCTGCCTTCCAGCCTAGCTACGGTAGGGGCTAGTTGACATTGTCGTGACACCCTTCCCGCGCCACCAGTACCAAGTACCTGTATGCCTCTACGGCCCACTACCTAATCACTACGGATAACGATCTCAGGAGACCTAGTATTCCAGACATTATCACATGGTTCATCGTAGTACCATGGCCTGACTTAGTTTTTGGTCTCTCAACTTTTGCCGCTTCGTCTCATCTCGTCGCCACTAGTCGACCACCCGTTATTAGGTAGATAGATGCCATTCAGTAGGCCGAGCGGAACAAGAAGACACTAATCCCCGCTACCGTAGACAGTATCTTTAACCTCAAAGCTTCGCGTGCGCGTGCTCGATGAACCGGCGACAGCCGCGGTGGTCATTGCTGCCACTGTGAGTGCGCTCGGCATAAACGTGTAGGATTAGCTTGATTTCATATGTGCGCCCGTTCATTCACGGAAGACAGACGGCTTTTTCTCGCGCGGTCCGCCATAATTAGCGACGCACGTCGGAATGGCCTCCCTGGCGGGCGTCCGCCGGGGAAAACATGGCCGGGAGCAGAGTGACAAACAAGCACAGAATACGTCGGCGGGCCGCTGGAACGGAGGCCGTCGCCGTGTGGGTACGAGAGCGCAATCGTGCACAGACAGGCGGAAATGCGACCGCGAGACGGGACCAAATTCCAAGAATAGCTGATGCGGAGAAAAGAAAAGGAATAGGAAGAAAATTTAAGGGAGTCGAAGGAGTTATACCAATAGCAGCAGTTATAGAATAGCAATAGAAAGGGAGCAGTTATGCGGCCATTTCTGCAAGCTACGTGCAGCATATGTAGAGTCGGTGGTACAAAAAGTTTTTGTTGTTTTCAAAAAGAGCAGTTTCCCCTAAGTCGGAAATAATCGGCATCGATGATGCGAAAATTACCGTCCAAAATTTTTGTCTCCAAAATTGAACAAAGTTCTGTCGGTTTGCCAAGGAAATCTAAACAGTCCCCCATTCTTGAACGTTATGCTTATACAAGCCTCGGTTCGTCACAAAATAACCTTCACAGAGTATCAGCTCGCTTGCCGATGGCTGAGGGACTGAACGGTAGGATGCCTCGGCTGCTTGAGCATCTGACCCTTCGCAGAACAACACGTCCGCTTTAAGCCCGTTAAGAGATGTTACTTAAAGCGACACACAGAAGATACTTTATGCATACCAGGCACGCATACACGCATACCGAGAAGTGGAGCTAAGAAACAGCGAGTGGGCTAATCGCGGCGAAGTTCCCCGAGGGAACGCACACGACTTGATTCCTCGAACATAGATCCGAAGCCACCCACAAATCGGTCATATTTCGAAGAAAATGGAGTGATTGTTAGTGTATGGACGAGGAAGAGATTATTGTCTTAGTATCACAACTTGGATTCGGTGGATCGCTTACTTAAAGCTAGCCTAATTGTGTCGTAATGCTCATACCCAAAGACCAAGATCGTCCTATAACTTCAAGGTGCTTCCCCTTGAAATTTATAATTCATGCATGTCCTTATTCAGTACCGTACTGCAGCATCGTACTTTACGTTACTGAGTACGGTAGGCCGTATTTATCGGTACGGAGTACGGCACGTCAGAACGGGTTTCCGTACCGTACCGTGCTTGCGCACTACGGTAGGGCATCGTGCTGTACGTAGACCACCGTAATTTCGCGCTGCCTACGCCCTACGGTACGAGTATTCCGTGCAGTCGGGTTCAGCAGGAAGCGGCAGAGGATGGGCGTAAGTTGTTTACGTGACCTTTATTGAGCCCGGCCTTTCAACGCTATAATCCAGTTACGTTGTGACATTTTCGCATGACTGCGCGCTGACGCTCTGCGGCTTTAAATGGAGTGCTGTGCCACTTTTCCACGTATCCGGAAGCGTCGTGCACCTGCGACGCTTGGTTCGTATCAGCTAGTGCATGAATGATCGCGCTCATTTAGCCGCCAGTTTGCGCCGGAAGCGGCAAACATCAGAAAACGGGATGCAGCGCTTTGTGACTGACTGCGCCAAGCAAGACCAGCATGCAAGTTCGAGGAACAAAGCCACCACATGGAATAGTCATACCGGCAGGCCTACATCATCTAAACTAAGTGGGGAAAAGGAGTGAGACAACAAAACTTTAGCGGCGGACATAGTAATGCTGAATGTTGTAAAATTCGCGTGATTATTAATGAGAGGAATGTAGGTCGGGCGCTTCCCTAGGTTGATACTACGCAATGTTCGTTCGCCTCTATAGTCTTCGCAAAAGCTCGATATCGGCAAAAATTACAATTTAAGGATTGGCATTCCCCGTGGTAGTACTCAAGTACTAACATGAACCGCACACTTCTCGTCGCATCCCTACAGCATTGCCTAGCGCTGCGGACGCGGAACCGCCGCGCACTATGCACCTTGTGCTATGGACAAAGTATTTTATTCAAGCCGGAAATATGTAAATAATAGGCGGGCCTTTTTGCCCTTTGAGACTTACTAGTGACACAAATAATTCCGTTTCCGCGTGGACCTGCACCGTTTTGTGGCAGACCAATAAGAATTTTCGTATAGGACCAGCAGAGCTGTTACGAGAAAACAGAAGCAAAAGGAGGCGTAGAAGCATGAGTCGCGAAGATGGGCACAGCCCTTAAGAAGCGGGTGAATCTATTGATCATACCGTACATTACGTAATACGCTAGGGAAGGAGGAAGGTGCTGTCACCACTCCCTTTCGTCAAATGAAATTTCGCGGTTTCCGCCTTCTTGCGTTTCGAAAATACAAATACTACAACCAAACCACGACGACTTTTGGGGTCGAATGGTACCCACATTACCAACTTGCAGTTATCACCGTCATTCGAACCGCAATGGTCCAGCCATTACGAAAAGGATCGCTTGCGCACTTGCGTCGGGAAATCGTCTTTCCCCGGAAGGGTTGCCGAGTGGGAATTTTCTTACGCCATAAGGTATGATTAATGTTTCGCAACCGAAGAAAATATGCTCACCAAGGTCGAGCAAAGTGAAAAGAACGCGGCGATTGCGGTAACAAACTCGACAAAATGCTTAGTCAGCGCAGCGCACGTGCAAAAGGGGCGCCTCGACCGGTCGAACTGCGGGGCTCACAGTCGTCGCTCCCAAACGAGAAAGGGTTTATCAGGTGAGGCGCCGACGGGAACAACAGTGAGTAGTGCGACTGATCTCCGCTGCTGCCGCACGAAAACGCGGAATTGTTTTCGCGGACCAAAAAGGGCGTCGGAAACGTTGGGAAATTGCTCAAATGTACGTGGCCGGGGACCGTAATGTGCCCAATTTGCATACGAAGTAAACAGTTTAATGCTGTCACCACCCGCTTTCTGGACGGACTTTTGTATTCCGTCAGGTCGAATGAGCAGGTTGTTGTGACAATTTGGGCAAAAGGTGTTATTCTGTCGAGGGTCGTTGACACGCAAACAGTGATAATCTCGACCAACGGGTTCGCCGAATACGGTAGGATGGCAAAAGTCCACGAAAACAACACACCGAAAATAACAGAAGTCACGACCGCCAATCCACCTTCGAGCGTAGCCGTAAGTGGGCTTACGCGCAGGCAGCGATACTAGCGGGGTTTCCCAAGAATGTTGGCCGGCCATAACTTTGCACTCTGATTAATGCCAAAGAGATTCGTGTTTACGGCAAAGATGACACATATACGCATGCGCATGCCTGCAGGGTAAAAAAATAGAGGGCCTGTCTCTCGAAGTTCGGGACTTTAGGGACATCAGCTTGATGCGTTAGTTGTGCGATTGCCTTAGCCAGGACTTGTGGCCGAGCCAGGACGTGCCACTAGTAGCTCGGGTACGCTTAAGCACAGTCTTCCACAAAGGGACGTACCCAGGGTCTTAAATAAGCGAAAGAAAAGGGCTCTAGAAGGGCAACAGGGAATCAAAACAACTGTAATAATACAAATGCGTAGGAGGATCATTTTACCAAATTTGGCAATCGGAAGTGCTGCTCTACACAAAGTCTGCAGCTGTTCAATCCGACAGTGTTATGGCCATCCACCTCCCACGCTGCCTGGCTACGAGCCCACGCGAGGAACACCGGAAGTGATCCTATTTTGGATTCCTCGATGCAGAGCTAGAGCCGACTTTGGTCGTGCACAAGTTGTGTGTGGGTCAAACGTATTCGCCTGGTGTCTTTCGCGATGTCTCACAGATTCGGGGGGGGGGGAGGGGTGTCGAACCCCAACCAATTTCAGTGCAAAAATTGAGTACACCCTGTGGAAGGGGGAGGGGGGGGGGGGGTAAAAAAGGCGATGTAATGATTACGTATTTTCTGGATGGCCTCTTATCTAACAGCTTCCGAACGTCGCTTAACGTGGTGTTTAAAGGAAACGAAGATTGGGATTTTTTACTTGCTTCAGGGAGAGTTTTTTTACACAGTTCCAGCGAACGAGAATGGATTCGTTGACGCCCTCCCTCGAAATACGTCTCGCCTGCCCGAGAACCTTATGGAAACGTGTTTATAGCCACTTGCAACATAATAAATCTGCTGCTAATCGCTTGGGGGAACAGCCTCCGGGAAGTAGAAGCTGACTGTTTCTCCAACGTTACGCTACGAAATTTACATAATTCTCGGAGGTACTCAAAGCCTGTAGCGTTGCTAAGCAATGCGAAAAGAAAGCACGCGCTCAAAATGGTCAAAATGTATGTTGTGTCGAAAAAGGGCACGTACAAGAGCACGAACCACACACTTGTGCTGATGGACGGCAGCAAGTAGACGACACTTGAGTGTTGGGATTTGTGCGACACCGAAAGAAGTTTTGGGTAGAATCAACGGTTATGAAGCCAGGCGTGGAGTAGACTGCTAGATTGAGATAAGCCAAAATAGCGAACTCTAAGAGGCTCTTAAACCCGCGCTCTAGCCTTGATTTCACTTAAGCCACACGCCTGCAATGAGAGAAAAAAAACACGTGCGTCACAAATGCTTGGGGTGAGAACAAACACTAATTTTTCAGACATGCGCATTAATAAAAGCGGAAATCGTTTGGCGTTAGCAGCAAAGCCACGACGGAGCTTTTTGTGCAAACAAACTTCTGTTGAACGCTTGTACCCGCATGGACCATGAACGTCATCGCTCCCTATTTAGTCGCTATTTCATTAGTATGCAGTCCGTTAGGACGATTCAATCAAAACACACAAAAAAATAAGCACTAGACGGTCAGAGTTTGTTTTGCTTCGGCATCGTTTCCGCTAGCCGACCGTTTGCCGCTATTGTTCGAGGCCGAACGGGGTTGAACTTTGGACGCAGCAGACAAAACAAGCAGATCCTAGGGTCGGTACAGGTGAACAACGCTACCAGACTAATTTATTGATGACAAACAAGTGGCCGCAGCATTGAATAACATTAATTCTATCTGCGTCTAGGCATAGACGCTATGAGGCACAAAATGAGGCCTTAGGGGACCGTCCAGAAATTACGTAATCATCACAGAGCTTTTTTTTGCACTTCCACCGCCCTTCGTAAACAATAGAAAGATCTCCGCCCACGTTCCTGTGTAATGACTACATCATTAAGCGAAAACATTCCCCGCAGCAGTGATGCAATCAATGGATCCGCTTTGTACAGAGGGAAAGCAGAGCTTAATCTCATGGATATAAGTTCGTTTTTATAACATGCCCGAGGTCATGACAGCCTTAGGGCAAATTATGCAGAGAAGGGCAGAAATGGACACCCAGATTGGTCGATTTCGATCGGTTAAACTCATTTGGCGGGACATTCTGCCTAGTGCGATGGTAGCCTATGAACATGACAATTCTGGATAAACACAATTCTAGCAAGCTCCGTGCACATTTTGCAGGTGCAAAAACGCCATCGGTTCGAGCAAACTATGTGCAGAAGTAACGACGCAAATGCGGTTGGTTTTGGAGCCCAGTCGCTGTGGGACAATTTACGCACGAGAACAAGCGTGAAACTCCGCGTATACTGCTGTCCCATCGCCGTGCGTCGCGTGAACTGTGGTGCGTCCCAGAGCAAAGGAAAACACAGTCGAGAGCAGAGACCCCGCAAACGCCTCGACGGGCAAGGTAACAACGCCGACTACGAGAGTGTGCGTTAATCGCGAAAGGTGGGCGACAGGACGCCGTTTAAGGCAGAAGAAGAGAGCCCACTCGATGCGAAACGATGATCAGGCTACAAAGGGCAGTGTTGGACCGTATTTTGGTGTGCGAACGGGGAAGTGTAGGTAACCCACACTGTTCGGACCACTCGACAATGTGGTTGACAAAAGTGAAGGTGCACTTTAGATTAGTGCGACTGTATTTTCCCGTGACTCTACCATCCTACAAGGGAGAGGCAAAGCATTAAGGCGATTCTCTTCCGCTTTCTTCTTAATAGCCTCGAAGGTTACCATGGTTTACTAAGCGACCTGCTCGCTCAAGCCCCCCCCCCCGTCCTTCCCCTCTATAACCTAGATATTTCCATCGCTCGAACGATTCAGGTATGAATCGAGGAGTTCAAGATCGGCTTCGAAACTTAGTAGGATCTTTTCCCTCTTTTGCTCTTCCTTAAGGTGCGCCATTTTGGAAAAGAAACTAGACGCATCTTCCCGGGCTTGAGAGAGTTTTGTTGTCAACGTATTTTTTACGATACAGGCAAGTCTTGTCCGCTTCGCCACATAACCTGATACGACGTTGGATGTCGAGGCAGAATGACTACAATAAATTATCGTTGTCTGCTCTACATTCTCCTATTATTCAGAGGCATTTTATGGCATGTATGGGACCGAAGGAACTCTTCGGTCTTTGTAATACACGGTAAGACATCTATCCGAGGCAAGACAGATCTATGTAGCACGGTATTTTGATGCACGAATGGACAGGTGTAGCCACACAGCGTTCAGAAACGTTGAAGCTGATGTCATCGACGGACAGAGGAGCAAACTATGCTGCCCTGTGAAGCTTCTTCCGTGTTTGACGGACCGAAAAACAATGCATGCGAAGAGAAATATAGCTGAGACAACAAAGATTGAGTAATGCTGGCCTATGTTTTGGTAAAGGATTTCGTAAACAGTATTCCGTGCCGTATTTTTACGGATCATAACGCAGCCTGGGGCAGCAAGAAACGGAAAGCGGCAGGGCCCGGAATTTCTGCTGTGTTGCTTCGGTTCTTTTTTGACGTTTTAGTAGATTCAGTGTTAAGCGAACTTTCGTAGAATACGATCGCTGGATCGTTTCTAGAAGAAGCACACTGGAATCGACAGGTTGTCCTTTCATGACAGGTTGTGCTTGAGTTCCCTTATACTGGTCCCTATTCCGTCATAAGACATTAGACCCTGTCAAACTGATCCTTGTCTCGCCCAGGCTGACATTCATGGGTTGCGTGATCGTTCGCTTTATTGCTCAGTCTTTTAAATTTCTTATCGTACTGAGGCTTGAAGGTGATGAGGCCAACGTCCCAGGTAGTGTTGCTTGAAAAGCACGGTAATGTTGCATTAAGATGTGACTAGTTATGCGCATAATAAGTTTTACTCAGCTAACTTAAACGGAGAAACATAATTTACGGAGTTTACGACAGAATAGCCTCGCGCTGACATATAGCGGCGGGATGAACCGTCTCGCAGGGATCGTTGTACCAGTGATCCATCCATTCCACTGGGCCAGAGCTCGCCACGTCGTTCGTGATTTGCACGCAAGCGCTCGTCTTCGTGATTCCCTGACCAGCGCCCCAATTCACGTAGTCGAGCTTAGACCCGTCGGTCCACTCCCATTGGTCAGAGTCATTCCCGTTGGGCGCGTGAAGACCGAGCCAGGTCCGCGTCGTAACGTCCATGTGCTTTGAGGCGAACTCTGCAAGCACGTAAAATGCTTCAAAAAGCAACGATGGTCGTACGTCCCAGCATTGTGTTCTCTTCGGCGCTGTGCACTGACGCAAGCGTGCCATTGCTGCTTTCGCATAGAGCCAGCGCATCGTAGTAGCGAACGTTGAACACGAGCTGAAATGTATATTTTGAGCCTGACATGTCGCAAGACTTGTCGGGACTTGAGTTCAAATACTTCAATAATTCCATAATGGATAGGTCCCGATTTGGACCTACTTTGTAGCACTTCCGCGTCAAGTCGAAGAAGGTCCATCCAGATGGACAAGTGACCTGCTGGTGGCATTTCGTCGGGGTTTGCGTTGTACACTGCGCCTTCTCCCCCTCTGAAGGAACCCTACAGATGTAGGGGTGGTAACCAAAGCACGCCTCGCTTTCCCACGTTCCGAACTGCAGACTCAGCGACAGGCAAAGCTGGTCATTACCAGTTAAAGGTTGACCTGAATATGCTGACGTCGACATGATTTAACCAGGACTGAATACTTCTTTGCGGCCTCCGGAACCGAAACTCTCAAGAGTATTCAGGCACAAAACGGCAAACTCCCAAAACCCTAACAACAAAACGAAACGGAAGTACGTAACCGTTTCGGAACAAGCGATTCTTCAGCGTTTCCGAAGAGGGACTGTACCCCGAAACCGGCACATAAAGTCGCTCAGGCTAGACTGAAACCCCAACGTCTAGCTGTTGTGTACCTTTAGCCCAGTTCGTAAATGCAAACGACGACCCGTCTGTCCAACTCCACTGCGCTCCGTTGATTCCAAAGCTTCCTCCGAGCCAGTAACAATCCGAGGTCGCACCGCAGCCGGTCGAAGAAATGAATGAGTTGACAAAGGCGTCGCTGACGGACGCCAAATGACCACCCAACTTGAGGCATTGTTCCTCAGCTCGTAGCCAGCTTGTAGCGTCGGTCGAGTACGAATAGCAGGCGCTATCCGATGGACCTTGGACGGAGCCGACCGGACACTTGGCGACGACAATCGTGATGTTTATCAGGAAGATAATACAGAATGAAAAGGGCCACATTGCGCTAGAGTCGAACTTTCCAAGAAGCGTACTTAAAACACTGCACTGTTACTACACTGGACGTATGTGTACGTGAGGAGCGTTTCCGCGGTGTTTTGGAAAATGTGGAGACACACTGGCATTGACTGAAGACAAAATGATAAGAGAGAACAATGCGGATTAGTACCCGCCTCCCATGCTTAAAACGGTTATCATTGCGAAGAATATCGCACAGATGGCAAGCCATTATAAGGTTTTGTGGGAAAGGCGACTAGGGAGCCCTTACGTAACCAGAAGACCGACGAGACCCTGGCCCACTTTGACCCTAAGTTTGACCCCAAAACAAAAACTTTTCGGCAGTCTGATTTATTCTCAACATAAAAACACAAGATAAAATGACAAACAAGGCAACGTAATGGTACTTTGGTTGGGGTCGGCTAGACGTGTGACTGAGCGAAACAACGAAGAGCAAGCAACTTAAAACAGTTATGCGACGGATACAAATCACGAGAATTCCGACGTCGGCTCGGATTTCACTGTCTGCGAGGCCACGTCCGTCGACGTTTGCGACCAGCCGTCGTCCGCCGTCTGCGTGGACGCCTCTTCGACGGTCTGCGTCGATGCGTCCGCCACGGTCTGGGTCATCTTATCCGCGAACGGCGACTCCGACGTCTCCTGCTCCCGGTACTGACCGCGCGAGAAGCCGTTCCTCTCCGCGTTGTGTGACTGATCCGGCGGCATGATGATGAAGTCTAAATCGCCAGGCGTTAGCAGTGCACAAAAAGGTGTGGTCTTGAGCTAAAGGGTCATCCTGATTAATGATGCCCTCCGCATGGTCGCATGCAGACGATGGTACTCTCTCGGAATAAGCCTCGGAAGGCTATCGATACCTTGGCTCTATTTTTGGAACAAGTTCCGTTCCGTGCTCACCCCACGCGTGCCATTTTCCGTTCCGCAAAACAGCACGGAATAATGGGGCACGGCAGCATAGGATGGGATGTCATTGAACCCTGTACAAACCGCTCTTTCCGTGTCACCGTCTCATTGCTGCGAAAAGCATAATGAAACGGTAAGGCCCTCTATAGCCTCTCTCGTTTTCGGTGAGGACCGTATTTTAAGGGCTCTCTCCGCGACTTAAGTACCACATGGTTTGAAAGTGTCGGTTTTCCTCTACTGGGATATGACGTCCTCAGACGGTTGTAAGTTAAAGCGTCCGCTCAGATGGCCAATTATGCACCTTTCACAAGTGTCTAACCGTCCCCCGAGCAACTCAGCAAACCAAACTTTGCCTCCTTCGGTAGCACACTAAATGCGGCCGCTTACCTTCCGACGGACCTTCGGTCTTGATCGCTCTGCCATTAGCTGCTGAGCCCATCGCATCCACCAGGGTGCCCACAGAGTCGAGCGCCTCCGCCAGTGCGCCCGGTGACTCCGACGAGTTCCGCTCGTAGCCGTCGCTCATCTGCGTGTCGCTGCTAGTAGTGGTGACGGTCGTCGCCGGAGGGAGCAGGCGCATCCAGCCGACCTGGCTCTTGAGGGCCTCCGGCGGCATCGGCGGCTCTATGCCGTGCTGGGAGAGAAGCGTGACGTTCTCCATCGCGTACTTCATCCAGTACTCCGTGAGCGTCTTCTTCTAAAGCACAAGGATTTGCTTCGGGACGTAGCTAGCATCTGGCAGGATAGTAGAAGTGCGAGTTCGTAGAAGTCTTACCTTCGCTCGACTGCGCTCCGCTGCTTCGGCGTTCTTCCGACGCTTCCGCTCCAGCTCCGACCGCTTCTGCGGGTTTAGCTCGTTTTCCTAAGTCGTGAATACTTGTTAAAATTTCTGGTAGTTTTGGTCGGCAGTGCCCAAATTTTGGTGGATTTATGCTTAAGTACGACCACTGAACCATGAATATACCCCGCCCTGATAGGTCTCAACCGCTGAGTGGATGAGACTAATGATTTTGGGGTCACTGAGGAGTATAGGGCGGCATGCACACACTTACCAAATCGCGGATTTCGTTGATCAACTTCTCGATGAAAGCGTCCATCCGAACGATGGCGTCAGCATTGTGTTCGGGCTAAACTCACGTCGCTCTACTTGAGTCCAAGTAGGAACGATCGAAGCAAGACTACAAGGGACGCAACTTACCGCCTGTTTCAGCGTCTCGAGTGCGGTCCTCCCCTCGCGCAGTTCCTCGCGGGCCTTCGCGAGACGCTGCTCCTTGAAGGACTCTAGGGGCGTTGGCCCTCCGCGGCGCCCGGCATTGTGGCTGGTTCTCTCGCTTGGTGAGGCCATCGTCCTAAATTTGCATTACAGTCTGGGATAGGCCACGGTATTTCCACACTCGACTGACACGTAAGCGTAAGCGAAACGCAAATGGAGACCGCCGGTGTTGACGCTGCGAAGTGCAAAACATGACCACGAATGACTTACTGCTCCATTTGCGTCACCATTTTATGGGTGGCCCGACGAGAAATGAGCAATATTGTAAGTCTTACATGAAGCCGAGTGTTTACACAAGCGATACCGTGAGCGAAACGCGCCGTTCATAGCTCATGATGACCAAGGACATTCACCGCAACATTTTACGTCTTTTCAGAACCTTCCGGAATCTGCACCGTATTCTACACCATTTGAAGTGGGTGCATAAGGGGGAACTTGGGAGCGCTAGTGAATGTAACGGCGACGTAAGAGGGACGAGTGATCAAATATCGCAAGATCATGAGGAATGAATGGATAGTGCCCCTCTCACCAAGTACTATACGGGAGAATTTTGATCGATGATATGTATACCTATCTCGTCTAAAATTTTCTTATGAGGGCCAGTTCCCGGATCTCCTACCTTCTCTTCGCCGGCAGCAAGACTAGACAAGGAACCGCAGTCCCATATACGGATCTGGTATGGAACACTGTCCTAAGTTCATATGTAATCTGGGAAACGCAGTGGGGTTAGCAAGTACGCAAAATATCTGTGGGTGTGCGATTTCGTCCGCTACATGATTCACCGTGTGCATGCACGTATCAGTCACTCTTTAGGAACCTGACTGGTTCCACTCTCTTCAGTCTGTCAATGGGGAAGTGTTATCTCACGGTTGTCGTTGCAGTCCCCTTGGTTGGGTGGTGCATACCTTTCGAAATCGAGCCCTAGTGCCACCCAGTACCCTCCACCCATGCCGCACTAGGCTAGTTTTGTCCCCGGCTTGTTAACAGTGCCCCAAGACCGCTCTTTGGAAAACTCTCTCTCTCTCTCTCTCCATCGATACGAAGGGTCACCCCATTTCCCGCTACCATGCAAAGAAGCACACATTTGGCGCTAGTCACCGACCACCATGAAAGCTAGTAAGGACATAATGCTAGTTCCTCCAGCGAAAATGAAAACTCGAGGCCGTGAATCCACATATAATGTAATTCTAAACTATACACATTACACTTCATACCGCAGAAAACAACGCCGAAAATTCTTGCAAAACCAGTCAACACTGAAGGTCAGTGAAAAGAAGTTGGTTCACTGCACTTCACCTCAGGTTCAATTCAGTTCAATGCGAAAAATTGCAGTCCATCGAAAACACTGGCTCACTTGCGTTAGTGTACCGTCCATGCATCCCTCAGTGCAGCGGTCATTGTTGGGGCCTTCTGAGAGCCATAGAACTAAATGGGACCTTCCGTATACCAACAGCACTAGCAATCTCATGCGGGCCATCAGGAGTGTCTGGACGAACGCGATACAGCGCTTTCATTCATCGGATCCCGACCGCTAGTGTGGCGGGGCGGACAGTTGTCGAAATGCTCACGATAACGTAAGGGGAATCCTTAGCGTGCCACTCTCACCATGGTTTATCGAAATAAGACCAAATTTTGTACCATAATGAGGAACAATTAGGAAGTGCCCCTGGACGAGTGATTTGCGAGAGAATTTTGCCAATCATGCCGCACTATTTTAGCCCACGGCTTGTTGTCAATGCCCCCAGATTTAAGTGACAAGACCGCTCTTCGGAGGCATATCTTTCTCTCTCTACGAAGGGTCACCCCATTTTTCCGCGTGACATGACACGTTCTTCCATGCAAAGAAGCACACATTTGGCAACCAGTACAATGCTATTAAGGACTGCTAACTCCGTTAGCGAAAATGAAAACCCGAGGTCGTGATCATAAACCGTGTGATTTTAAACCATACGCATTACACTTCATACCGCAAAAAAAAACAAGGCCGGAAAGTTCTTGCAAAACCAGTCAACATCGGCCGCACTCGATGATGAAAACACGAGAATGGAAGAAGGCAGAAAGCGTCGTGGGCTCAGCGGGACAAATATTGACTCACACGTTTCCCGGGCGTGCGAATGAGTCAGGACGGGAGGCGGTCGGTGGC
>JNEY01000591.1:0-10674 GCA_020875895.1 Aphelenchus avenae | reverse complement strand
ACCATTTCCATTCCCATTTCCATTTCCATTTCCGGGAAAACCCTGCCAGTGGGCCTTGCCACTATTGACGAAATAAAGCGGAACCGACGGAGATGCAATGATGATTCAGCGAGGGTTGACCTGTGCAGCGGCGGTATTACTCTTTTACGCAACACAATGCGAATGTGGCTTGTACAGAGTCCCACCTGTTTTGCATCTCAAAATGTGGACAGGCTAAGGGGCGCAATCTCTTGACCTAAAGCGCCGGTGAGACTGGCCTAAAGGTTCCTCTTTTCGTGGGCTCTTAGCAAATGGGAGAGGGTTCTTGGCAATGTAACACATAAAAGTTATCGACCAGCAACAAGGGGTAATGAGACTTTTAGGAAAATGCATGCAGGATGAACATCTTCATGGCATACATGTGTACGATCATTCGTACTATGCGCTACCGCATATGGATGCAATCAGTGTACTTATCCAAGGGGGGAGTCCCTAGGTTCTTGGAAGGCGTGGCCTTGTTACAAGAATGACTTCTTGGCTTAGTTTTTTGCCATTTGTCAGAAACAGACAATGTCGCATTTGCTCGCAAGTGTTCAGGCATTGCCGTATGAAAAACAAGCTTGCGATCCCTGCCACTCTTACATGCGCAGAGTATCAAATTACCGACTACATGCGACAGGGCTGGGGACTCTCCTAACAAACCAAATGCGAATCCAAATCCGAAGCAAAACGACCGATTTTCCGATTTTCCAAATCCAAATCCGACTTTTCGAAGCTTGCTTCAAGTACGGCTTTCTTCTCAGGATGGCTGCGGGCGAGATGGTTGAGCAAGTTGCTAGTGCTGCCATTTGTGCGGGAAAGGCGCAGACGTGGTTATTAGCTAATGTTTACCGAATAATTCGCTATTGTCCACTCAATTTGCACCTACCCATTCATACTTAGTTTACACCAAAAGATTCGGAAAATCGGTCCGATTTTCGAAAACCAAATCCGAATCCAAATCCGAAGCAAAATGACTGATTTTCCGATTTAACCAAATCCGAATCCAAATCCCAAGCCCTGACATGCGACAAGAACATAGGTCAAGCGGAGGAATGATACGAAAGAGGGCGTTAAACGGTACGCATTCTAAGTATGTTTTAGTGGGCGGTACACGAAAGCCTACGCACTGAGCCTGAGCACGAGCAAAGCTTTACCACTAGCAAAGATCAACCGTAGTTATGTCTATGCATGTCTATCGGCTACGATTTTCCACGCATTCAGGTCGAAAATTTTACTGCGTCCGAACAATACATGGGTTAAAACCACAATAGAAAGTATCGCGAGTGCATCAAAAAAGTGGTGCGACAGGGCAGGATGCTCGTTATTGCTGCATGACTTCGACGGTGAAGATGAGTGGTGCGGTGGTCGTCACTGTCAAGCAGTTAGCGACAATTTCATTCGAGGTACTTATGAGACCACCGAATTCCATCACTGCGTCTTCTGAAAAAGACGGTCAGCATCGCTCAACTGACAAAGAGGCAGCGGAACGCACCTAGATTCCAGCGAAACCCCGTTGTAGAGACCTTTGTCGGCCGTTGACAGAATGGCACCAGTCCACAGACTCTTGTCAGTTTGGACAAGTCCAGCTCGATTTCGGTCGTGCCCTAAGACGCAGAATAAGTGCATAGTTTCTGAGGCTAAAGACAATGAGACGGGAACAGTACGTTGCGACATCGCTGTGCTCGTACTGGACTTGGCGGGCTGTTCCGAGCCGTACTCCATTCCGTACCGTCCTTTGTTTAAGGGGGGGGGGAACTAGACAACTGCAGAGGGGGGACATCACGGAACAGAAGTCGGCACAGGAGGGAGTATCCGCCAAGTCTACCTCGTGCCAGGTGGAACTTACTTCCTTCAGCACAGTGACGATGTTCTCTCCGTCCACTGCCACAATCGGTACCGCGCTCGCATTGCGATGCTTTAACAAAGAGTTGATAGCGCCCAGGGTGTGATCGAAGCGCCCAGAGATGCCTCCGAGAACGAAGACTGAACTCAACTAAAGTTGCTGCATTAGCTGAATGTTGCGTCAAAATCGTTGATGAACCGAACCGTACCTTCGTATTCTTGTGTTCCTCCGTCTCGTGGATTAACCCCAATGTCTTCGTTAGATCGGTTGCGTCCTGGCTTGGCGTCTCGATCAATCGCGATCGGCCTTCGAAGTACGCCTTGGTAGCCGGCTTTATGGAGTCGAAGTCACCCGCGATAACGTGCGGATTTGAGGTCTTCTTGTCGCTAAAATGTTGGGTTCGGAAAGTCGTAAATGAACACTACGTTTGGGATGACGCATTAAGTCATAAATTGGAAACTTTTGTGGGCACTTATATGTAGGCCTAGCGTTTTACAACAGGCTATGCTTACCCACAAAGCGGCATCAGCGTATTCGCAGCGCCGTCGGTGCAGTACCGAAGCAGCGCCTTGTTCCATGTTGAGGTCCACAGCTCAGTCGGTGGGGCTTTCGTCCCGTTCACCCATAGAACCGCAGACGTTTCTGTAGTCCAAGATAAGCGGAAGAAGGACGGTAGTGACTCACCTGGATGCGCGAAATAGTCGAACGGTTTGTACTGCGACGCCATTCGAACCGACCTGTACAGAAGCCTGGGAGTCTAAATAATGCTATGGTCATAGTGGGAGTTCGCGGCTGTGCTTTTCCGGTACGCTCACTCTTGAAGTGCACGGAAATATTTGCTGCCAACTGTCTGTCAATGATGGACCGCGTCTAATAATTGCGAGAGACCTGTAGTTTGTACTTTGAACATTGAGCACCCGAGAAGTGTTATCAGCCCTTTTGTTAGGGAAGCCCGGTTACCACCGGCGCGAACCATTTCGCAGCTAGCTGCAAGATGTTGAATGGGTCATGGTTAACCTTTCCGCCGCTAAAGCAGGCAGGCGGTTTTCACTAGTTCAGAAATTTGTGTCTCGCCTGCTATCTCGACTAGAGTCATGCTTAGGTTTGTAAGAAAGGCTGACGCAACGTCAAAACGCAAAGAAGGACACTTGGAACATCCCGCTAATGCCCATCTCGCAAAGATACCTCGGCTCCCTATTTAGGTCGATTGGGCCCTGTTATGAGGACGGTCGCAAAACTTTATTACTGGTTTTGTCTAGTGAATACATCGTGCTACTCGATTAGCTACCAGGCATATTTCGGTCATTCGTTGGTCGCACCCAAGTACAAAACCCTGACTTACAATCCTCGAATCACCAAGCAGCACCCAACGCTTAAGTTGACCACTCCGTATCGGTCTCATCTCTTGCTCTACGCTACGCTTTCACTCGTCATATCCCTAAAACAGTGAACAGAACTCTGTACAAGCTCGGCCATGCGGAGCAATCCAATAGTTTCTGCATTTTATTCCGTCCGAGAGAAGAGAGAGAAGTACCGCACAAATACACGTGACCAGTTACAAGGAACAACGGAAAATAACGGGTGCATTGGCGTGGCCTCGCGTGGCTCTACTTCCAGAGCTTCTTGATGCTCATGTTCTTCTCCGAGTCCTTCTGCATCACCTTGCCGACGGCCATCTCGAAGTCCTCCTGCGTCACGTGCACGCGTCGCTCGCGCAGCGCGAACATGCCCGCCTCCGTGCAGACTGCCTAAAGTAACGGCAATAGCTAGAGAAAAACCATGGCTTTATGGGTTGATGCGTACCTTCACTTCGGCACCCGACGCTCCCGGAATGTTCTCCGCGATCTTGCGCATGTTGATGCCGCGCATGAGGTTCATCTTGCGCGAGTGGATCTTCAGGATGTCCGCGCGCGCCTTCTCGTCCGGCGCCGGGAATTCGATCTTGCGGTCAATGCGGCCTAAATGACAAGTGTGGACGCATTGGCAAAACAACTTAAAGCGACCAGAAGTGTGCTGTAACGCAAGCTGGAAAAATTTCGGCGGATTATTAGCTTGGCCATGCCAGATGCGCCTGCTTCGGACTACTGGTAGGGAACCCTGGTAAGGACAGCCTTAAGGTCTCACACTCACACGCTACGCCGTGCGAGTCGGTCGGTCCCTCCCGCCGCTGCGAATAAATACGCGCCGCCACTATGGCACCGACCCAGTCCCAGCCCAAGCCTTGTGCCTGCAAAGCTAAGACCCAGCCCTCTTCATCCGACGTTATTTGCTGCGAGAAATGCCAGGCATGGATGCATGACGTCTGCATCGGTATTCCGGCCTCGGAGTTCTCAAGGATCGACAAGTATTACTGCTTGCTGTGCATCTCCAAGACTCCCAGTCTTCGCATCACCTACAGCAGGGCGAGCTTGCCGTCCAAATCCTCCACGGACGTCCTCCTGGAGAAGCTCATCGAAAAGCTGGATGCGCTCTGCAACGGTCTCGCGAAAGTCACAAGCCGCGTCGACGCACTCGAGCAGCAGAAAAGCAGTGCGCCCGCTGTCAATCAATACGGGCAGCCGCCGCCGCAGCCACTCGACGTCGCCTCCATCGTGTGCAAGGTCATGGCCGAGCAGCAGGTCGCTGAGAGGAAGAAGACGCGTGCAGTGCTCGAGCGGGTCCCGGTGCAGTCGCCCGAAGAGGACGTCGAACTGGTGCAGTCGCTGGCGGAGAAGTGCGGGGTCGCCGCGGAGCTCATCGCAGAGGACATCCACCGCCATGGACAGGAAGCCGAAGGCCGTCGACGCATAATGAAGGTACCGTTCAACTCGACCGAGGCCCGGGACAAATTCATCCATAGTTTCAAAAATGTTAAGAAAACTCCTGAATTCCAAGATCTCCTCCAGTCTGTCTCAGTCCGTCGGGACCTCACCGAACTTGAGCTTCAGACCCACTACTCGCTCAAGAACCGTGCTTATGTCCTCAATAAGGAGTGTGGTTTGTACAAGTACCACTACGTGGACTTGGACATAATCACACTCCGCGACCCAAAGCCTCTTCGCAAGCGTGCGCCAAGGGTGTCCGAGGAATAGGAACGAAGGGTTCAAAATAAAAATCAGGAAATTCTGAATTGTTATTTGCTTAATGCCAGATCACTTTCGAAATTGACAAAGAACTACAAAAAGGCTCATCATCTTAAGGAATTTGAAAACTTTCTTTTAACCGAAAATGTTGATATTTGCTTTGTAACTGAAACATGGTTCAACGAATTCGTTCCTAGCTCCTTATACACCTTTGGCTTGTACTCTGTTGCACGTTCTGATCGGTCTGGCAGGCCAGGTGGTGGAGTTTGTGCTCTAGTGCGTAGGGAACTTAATTTTTGCTGCGATCCAAAGAACTGCTTAACAATTGGAAATTCTGAAGTCCTAACATTAGACTTAATTAATACGGGAAACAAAATTCGATGCATTCTTTGTTACCGGCCACCAAGTACGAGCCTAGAAGAAACGTCTGAATTATGTCGATATCTAGAAGAGGCTTTATTAGCTGGTGAACCCAATGTCTTAATGGGTGACTTTAACTTTCCGAACATCAACTGGGAATCCAACTTTGCTCCAGATACCGCATCTTCCGCTGAGTTTTACCAGCTAGCTTCAGATAGCGGTTTTAGACAGCTTGTAGGACAACCGACCATGGCAAACAATGACCACATTTTAGACCTTGTTCTTAGCGACAATCCAGCAACTATCCCTTCGTGTCACGTAGACGAATCGTATACTTTTAGTGACCACCACCCCATCAAGTTTTCAATGAAAACGACGTGCCCGCGAAAGAAAAGCGGTCAAAAGATTCTTCTCTACAAAAAGGCGAATTTCGCAGCAATTAATGCGTATCTTGCGAGCGTAGACTGGGCTTTAGTAATGGGTCACTGTAGGTCCGCTAATGAAATGTACGACGCATTCAGTGGCCTTGTCAGGCAAGCCATTGAAAACTTCGTGCCTGTCAGAATAGCGAAAAGTCAATCCGTTGACCTCCCCCATAAATTGAAGAAAATGCTAGATAGGAGACGAAAACTTTGGGCAAAGTCTAAACAAGACCCTACCTGCAAGGAAGAATACCGGAAACTGAACAAAACGTGCAAGAAAACCATTCGGGAATTCCTTAATGCCAAGGCCAAAAAAATTGTCCAGTCAGAAAATCCAAATAGCCTCTTCCGCCTCATTAAACAACGGCTTAAGGGTGTTGGCGATATCCCTCCCCTATTCAAGGACGGTTCATACAAAACTGAAGACGACGAAAAGACTGAAGTGCTTAAAGAAACATTTTGCCTTAACTTTAGGGACTACCCGGACGAAAGCTTAGGCGCGAGTCAAAACGGCTTAATGGATCTGCCTTTTCATCTTACGGTCTTGGACGTACTCAAAGCCCTCAAGGAATCTCCAAACAAGCTGTCCACCAGCCCGGATAACATAAACCAGTACTTTCTCAAACGATGTTCTGAAACGCTAGCGTATCCGCTATTCCTCATTTTTAGTGAGTCTTTAAAAACGGGCGAAATACCGGCTATCTGGAAAAAAGCGTACGTTCACCCGGTCCACAAAAAAGGATCAGAAAACGATCCAATGAATTACAGACCGATTGCCCTCACGTCTCCCGTATGCCGTGTCCTCGAGAAAATAGTAGCGTCAAATATCGTTAGCGATCTCACTCAGCGTAATGTCATTTCCAGAGAGCAGTTTGGCTTTGTCGCAAAACGCTCATGCCCTCTACAAATATTAGCAAGCCTAAAAGATTGGCTTGATGGGTTAGATGAGAAGTCCAATGTAGATGTCGTCTATATCGATTTTGAGCGAGCTTTTGACCGAGTTAAGCACTCTCTTCTCCTAGAAAAACTAGCAAAAATTGGGATTCACCCCACCTTAGTTCGCTGGATTACCACCTTTCTCTCCGGACGAGTCCACCAGGTGAAGATAAACCAATGCTTTTCGTCTGAATTCATCCCCGGTTCGGGCCTACCACAGGGAAGTTCGTTGGGGCCTCTAATGTTCCTCATCTTCATAAACGACCTCCCAGAATACCTGCCTGCAGACTGTAAGCTAAAACTGTTTGCCGACGACCTCAAAATTTACCGCATAGTAGACAACATACAGGATGCCCAGTCGCTTCAGAGAGGCCTAAACCGCGCCACTGAATGGTCAAAGAACAACTCCCTAGGGATAGCGGCCAATAAAACTGTTCTTCTCCGCTTAGGAAAAAACCCGGTAGAATTCTCCTACGCCATAGAGGAAGCAGTGATAAAACCCTCGGATGAAGTAAGGGACCTTGGAATCACCATAGATTCAGAGCTAACGTTCGAACCCCATATAAACAGAATAGTCAAATCAGCCAACATTGCCCTACACCAGCTAATACGAGCTCTCCCTAACATAGACCTAAAGCTCTTTACGACCGCCTACAAAACCTATGTTCGCCCAAAACTAGAGTACGGCACTGAAGTTTTTAGCCCGCATTATGTTAAGCTGATCAAGAGACTTGAGAAACCCCAAAGGACCTACACTAGAAAAGTTCTAAAACTGAAGAAAATTCCCTACGACTCATACGAGCACAGACTCCGCATCTGCGACCTTGACTCCCTCGAATACCGTCGAGCAGTTACTGACCTCCGTTCCACCTTTAAGCTGTTCAATGGTGACTATGATCTCGATAGTAACGTGTTCTTTCAGCCTCCTTACAGGGACAATCCTCGACTTCACGCTCACGCAGTGTACAAGCCCTCGTTTTCTGCTGCTTCCCATCATGCCTTCTGGAGCCGTGTTATCAACTTATGGAATAACTTGCCGGTCTATCTCAACAGTGTCTCAAATGTTGACGCCTTTAACACTTTTGTGCAATCCCTCGACATCTCACATGTACTCTCTGACCCCGTTTTCAGTTATTCCGATGCTTAACACGTTGTTTGTTTCACTTGTTTTGAACCCACTTCATATGGATTTACGTCCCTAAGTGGTTTTCTGTTTTGCTACCCTTGTATGCTTCGTGCGTTTGAGTAGCAATAAATTACAAATTTTCAAATTACAAAGGTTACAGGAAAAGAAAGCCTCCTGGTTCGGGCTACTCTGTTCTGAAAACTATCTCGTAACCCCTGCTTTGATGAGAGCCCAGATGAACCAGTTATGCAGAACTTCAGTAACTCCCGAAGCGTGTCCTCACCTGGACGCAGAAGGGCCGGGTCGAGGATGTCGATGCGGTTGGTAGCCATGATGACCTTGATGTTCTTTGTCGCCTCGAAGCCGTCAAGCTGATTGAGCAGCTCGAGCATCGTACGCTGCACTTCCGAGTCGCCGCCGCTGCTGCCCTCCACGCGCGATGAGCCGATGGAGTCGATCTCGTCCATGAAGATGATCGACGGCGAGTGTTCCCTAAACTTTCGGGAATGCATTCGGAGAAGCTCAAAGCAGAACATGCCTGGCCATGACGAAGAGCTCGCGGACCATGCGTGCGCCCTCGCCGATGAACTTCTGCACGAGCTCGGAGCCGGAGACGCGGATGAAGGTGCACTCGGTGTGGTGGGCCACCGCTCGCGCCAGCAGCGTCTTTCCGGTTCCCGGCGGGCCGTACAGCAGCACACCCTGAAAGACAAAGAGCTAGGCATTGACGGAACAAACATAGTGTTCTATCTACATTGTATTCCTCAACATAAGGGCAAGGCTTAAGCCCAAATTTTTTCATTATTTTAGCTCTCATTTTTGGCTGTTTTTGGGAAAATGATCAACAATTACTGCTAAAAGCCACTTTATTTCTACAAAATGACTCATCAACTGTGAAAACATCTGCTCGGAATTAGTCTAAAGTGCCGAGGCTCCGACGACCCGGATCAAGGTCCTTTATAAGGGCCTTTAATTAACTCAAGAAGAGCCCTAGTCATTAGGACATCATCGATCTTCGTGATAGTCAACCGCGTGCCCCGGAAAACACAGTTTGTCAGCAAGGTGCAAGCGCTGCTCTCACCTTCGGCTGTGCGATGCCGAGCGCCTCGAAGAGCTCGGGGTGCTTGACGGGCAGCTCGATGACCTCCTTGATCTCCTTGATCTGGTTGTCCAGGCCGCCGATCATCTCGTACGTGGAGTCGGGCACCTTCTCCACCATCATCAGACTGACCAGCGGGTCCACCTAAAGCCGAAGTCTGTAATTCAAGCAAGGTGAAAATGTGGGCGTACCTTGTTCGGAAGGATCTTGTGAAGCGCGTAGCTGTCGGCACGGAGTGCAACGCGGCAGCCGGGCGTGATCTGCGCGACGTCGATGCCCTTGTCGATGTCCACTACGTACTTGCCCTCCGGGTGAACCTGCAAAGATAGATGCTAGATCAAACAAGAGATGCACAACACTGCTTTCTCGGGAAACTAATGTAAGTTTATTTTGCTTCTTGTAGACTAAAGATAGGGGTGAAACCCCGCTACCGTTTTCGTACTGAACTGACTCTTCCGTGCCGTACTCCGTGCCTTACTGACACCTTCGTACCGTGCTCCGTGCCGTACTGACGCCCTCCGTACCGTACTATCCCCTTTGTACCTTGTTGCAGTACCGTAGTAAGCGTAAAATGCCGTAATATTTGCTCTAAAGGCGAAACGGACCGTCATGAAACACGACATTTTACGGAGATGTACCGTACTGTGTGCCGTAAATACAGCAAAACACTACGGCACTGAGTACGGCATGGTACGGCTCGCCATCTCTACCTTAGACTAGCCTGAGTGCCTTACCTTGACGAGGACCTTCTTCTTGTCCATGGCCTTGGAGACCTCGCCGACGTAGGAGCCCTGCTCGTGGAGCTGCATGAGCTCCTCCTTGAGCATGCGCACCTTCGCGTTGAGCTCGTTGCGCTGCGCCTGCAGGCGGCGCACGTTCTGCACCTTCTCCGTGAGCCGCTGCTGCGCGTCCTCGATCTTCGTCTTGTAGTAGGTCTTCAGAGAGCTCTCCTGGCCGAGAGCGGCCGCGGTGGCGGTCGAGGAGACCGACGACGAGGCACTCGCACCGCTTGCGCCAGCTGCTGGAGGAGCCATCGTCTGTCGAGAGTCGAAGTTTTTGGTTGGTGACCTGAAGAGGAAGGAATGTCAGAATGTTTCGGGTCATGTGACGTGACGAAGAAACACGCAAATCGGTTCAAGCAAACCTTTGAAGAGCAAGGAAGAACGTCAGTTCAGACAAACAGCTCGTGTTTTAGAGGATCTCTGATGTGTTTTCGACAAAATATACTAAATTAATAAGAACTCTTTCTTAAGCCACTTGCGCAGTTTACGGCGTCGCAAATTCTTCAAGCAAAAAATATCCGAAAACAGAAGGAAATCCTTGTGAACTCAATAGTTTCGTTAATCATGGTATTACGACGTAGTAAGAAAGCAAAGCGGTCTAATCGTGAAATACAGTGTTTGTTCCGCCACAAATACTGAACCAGGCTTGAGAAAGACGTTGCTCAACCCACGGGTTGACCCGCTGGATAGCGGCATCGGCTGAAATATCATCAAAATAGCGACCGCTACCGTAACGCAAATTTTCGCGTCGAGACCCCGCGACGCTCAAAATAATTTTGGAGCTTCGCGAATGTTAAGACGGATGGAGAACTCGTAGACAGTTAACGATGCTATACAGTTGCCTCGAGCATCCCTTGGTATAGCAGGAGCTAAACGAGAGTCAGGCGAGACCTTGAGGATAATAGCGGTTGCCAAGGATATCACAAACGCAGCTCAAGGTGTCGCGCCGTCGGGCACATGCTGTTAGAAGATCGTCTTTTGTCCAGTGTTTCCGATGAAGTGGTTTTTTGCCGGAGTGAAGTG